>MU834295.1:0-48088 GCA_029204225.1 Diphasiastrum complanatum | reverse complement strand
CAAATGGATGTAAAATTCTAATTTTATGTCTTAATTAGCTTTTGGACTCTGAAAATTTGGAATCCCACACCATATAATTTCTATAAAGAGTTTCATCATCATATTTTTTTGAAAAATTTGGTGGAGAGTTTTGCCACCCTCATGATTTCTAAGGTTGGAAATTGGAAATTGAAGGTCCACAAGTCAAGTCATGAATGTTTTGAGATTTGATGCATAGGAAAAAATTTCCAAGCATTGAAATCAATGTTCAAATTTTGGTTGTAGCATCTTCTTCTTTAAATTAGGCATTTAGAAAGTTTGCTTCAGCCCATATTTGGTGTCCTATACGTTTGCGAGATTAAGTGTGCTAGTTCTTGGAATGGTTAACACTATTCATATAATTAGGAGTTGATTGCATACACTATATTTCATTGAGTTGGATATCTAATTTCTTGATAAAAATTGTAGCCAATAGTTGAGTCAAATCTTATACATTAAGTTTTTTTTACCCTACTACTCTTGCTTGCTACAAATTTCAAATCAACTTAGTTGTTTTTTTGAGTGCTTTGAAAACCTTTTGTATCTCCATTCTTGCCCTCATTCAGTTGTATATAAGTGCATACATTCTTTTCATTGCAAATGGAGCTCAAAAAACTCTAAAATATAGCTTCACTAGTGGTTATGTCCATGTCCACTAATCG
This sequence comes from Diphasiastrum complanatum, assembly GCA_029204225.1. Taxonomy (NCBI): domain Eukaryota; kingdom Viridiplantae; phylum Streptophyta; class Lycopodiopsida; order Lycopodiales; family Lycopodiaceae; genus Diphasiastrum; species Diphasiastrum complanatum. The sequence goes on along the minus strand of MU834295.1, from coordinate 47,408 downwards.
GGATTTGGAATAATTTTTGAAATGGGTAATTAAGCCCTCTAGTAGTGAGATTATTATTTATGCCTCAAAATCTCATTCACGGCTAGTTATGTGATTCATAATCTTGTGAGGACTTATGCACTCCTACAGTGAAATGTGGAGTTGCACATGGTGTGCGACAATTGCATGCATGCATAAAGACTATTGGTTGGTTTTAGAGTGAGACCCGACTATCTAGAGGTTGCATGTCATTATTCACATTGAGCTACCACATGATATATCTATTGATAGAAATTTTCCCTTCTACATTGGAATTCACTAAATTCTTTTTCTTCTTCTTCTTCTTCTTCTTCTTTCTTCTTCTCTCTCTCTCTCTCTCTCTCTCTCTCTCTCTCTCTCTCTCATCTCTCTCTCTCTTCTCTCTCTCTCTCTCTCTCTCATCTCTCTCTCTCTCTCTCTCTCTCTCTCTCTCTCTCTCTCTCTCATCTCTCTCTCTCTCTCTCTCTCTCTCTCTCTCTCATGGTACTTAACTGTAACCCACTTCACCTTGGCATTACATAACTCGTCCCTTACTGAGCTAGGATCACCTAAAGAGTTCACACTTAACACTCTTTTATTACAACACCCCTTCCATTTCTAAATGGTTTATTTGTCCATGGTCAAGATTGATCCAAAAACATCCTATGGACAAGAGTGATTGCTTCCTTCACAAGCTACCTTATGGCTATCTCTACACAACCTTATCTTTCTACAAAGAGGGAAATCCGGTGGCTATATAAGTGTGGCTAAATGCATGTATTATCACTATTCCTCCTCCTCTTCTTCTTCATATCTTTACTATCTCACTATTGGCAGTAGTTTACTATCTCACTTACAGTATCACGAGCTAATCCAGCTCTAGATTTGGCCTAATCAATTATTTATAAGTGTACAATGAGTGGCAAAACCTCAAAATAGGTGACTTTTACAATTTCACACTATTCTCATCATATGTAATAAGATCAAAGTAATCCAAAATAGGATACATTTTAGAAGCAGCACTCATACTTGCACTAAAACTTTGTTTTGTCAAAAAAAGCACAAAAATAAAATTCCACAAGTACAAATGAGATCAAAGTTCTAAGAAGAGTAGAGGGCTTTTCATCTTTGATATAATAGTCTCTAGTATTGCTAATGTATAAGGTACCAAGATCAAACTAGCTAGTGTGGAAATTTGTGACCTTTGTTAATGGTACAAAATATAATTTTATTGGAAGAAAATGTATTATATCTATGTATGTTAAATGACGTCAATATATCACTATACCAAACAATTTTTTTGTAGCTATACTACATAGGTGTTTTTTCATTTATTTACTACATAAATCATAAGTTTCTTAATTCCATATGATAGTCTTCAAAAAAAAAATAAACACTTGCTTTATGCAAAACATTAATCTGAGATTGTTTAAGAAAGTTATTGAAGGCCAAAGTTATTCTAAACATACGGAGAAGAGGGGAGGCAAAGGAAAGGCCAAGAGCCTCACATTAGTGGAATGTCAAGAGACACCTTCCATAACTTCTTGGTTAATAACTCTTTAGGGGCATCAAGGGACCCTAGTAGATGCGCCCTCCTACTAGGTCCCCATTACCTATATGTGATGGCTAACTTTGGCCGAAGGCCAATTATGTGATTGTGGCTCAAGGTTGAGGCCCAAGGTTTAGGAAAATGACCAATACCCATGGTAAGGTCCTCCTAACACCTCACAAGGTTCCATACCTCCATCCAAGGCATAGGCACCTTCATGCCCTTATCCAAGGACTCAAGTACCTTAGTTCAAAGGTACCTACCCTTATCCAAGCGTGACTCGCCATTTAGCCCCCCTGATACTAAATGGGCACATAGGGGTTACTGAATTACTGCTAGTTACACAGGTTTGCAACATGTATTCACCGCCATTGTTGGTTTTGATAGCTTTGATTCTTTTGCCTATTTGGAACTCAACATGCTCTTTGAATATTTTGAAAAAATGGAAGGCTTCAAATTTGTGCTTCATAAAATATACAACAATTCTTTTTGAATAATCATCAATGAATGTAAATTTTTTTTTTGTACCAAGCAGTGATGGTGTCTGCATCAGGCCACATATTTGAGTGAACTATGTCTAATAGATCTTTAGATATATCTTTTTTATTTGACTTGAAAGGCCTACTTTCCTATGATACAACTTTGGCAGACTAGAGGGTCGACAGTCCGATAATCAAAATCAAGAATGAAAAATGCTTAGACATATTTGCAATAGATACATGATTGAGGTGCCAAGTCTATAATGCCAAATTGATTTTTTGATTCATTAAAACTGAACTACTTAAAACACGATTAGTCACAGTGTAACATTAGAGATATCCTTGCCTTTTTCCAAGTGCTAGAACTCTCTTACATTTATCAAGAATCTTGCATGAATATGACTTGAACTCTACCTTATGTCCTAAATTAGTTATTCTACTGACCGACAGTAAGTTTGTCATCATATTCAAGAGATACAAAACTTTTGGTATGCACTTCGACTGCCCATGCTGAAAATTCAGTCTAACAGTATCTTCACCTTTGATCATATGTGAACTGTTGTGTCCAAGGTGAACATTTTTTTTGGTGTTGTAGGCTGAATACTCGATGAAGTGTTCTTGATGGCTCGTCATGTGTTGTGTCACTCCATAATCGAGGAATCACTCCTCAAGTTATTCGACATGGAAGGCATTATGCTCATCATTGTTTTCAACATTGTGCTTCAAGTCAGTAGTTGCATTGGTTTGTTGATCTAGATGTTTTTTATTGTTGTTATTAAACTTTAGTATTCAACAGTCCTGGATATCATGGTTCGTCCTCTTGTAGTATTTAGAAAACATCTAGGTTGCTGATTTTGAACTTGACTCTACTTTTGTGATTATTTCTGATTGTTGTCGAATTATTTGACTATCTCCTTCTTCGACTGTTGCTTCTTTGAGATTTTTTGGTGTATAGAGCTTGCAAGTTTTCAATGGAGGATGAGGATGCACCATTCATTCGAATCTCCTCCTTCAACAACATAGTAATGTCTCTAGACAAAGTTATTTCTGAGTGAGTCCAAATCATCATCACTCAATTTTCATAAGAGGATAGCAAACTAGACAATAAGGTCATGACAACATCTAAATCTTCGATCACTGAACCTATTGCTCCCATATTCTCTAACAGAGTCTTAGACTAATTTATGTGATTATGAATAGAATCACCTTTTGACATTCTGAGTGAAAAGAATTTCTTTCTCAGATGTAGTTTTGAAATGACATTCCTCACTTTGTAGAGTGTGCTTAGCATGTCCCAAGCTTCTTTTGAAATTTGGGCTTGTCTAACATGGCCAATTTGTGTGTTAAAATTTTTAAGAGTGATTAAGGCAAGAGCCTTACCATCCCTGAGCTTCCATTTGGAAATGGCTTGCTCATTGACAGTAGGAATTAGTTTGACACCTGAACTATTTCCCACAGTTCTTTGGCCATCAACACTACTTTCATCTTGAATTTCCATAGATGGTAATCTGCTCCATCAAGATTGGACCATACTTCGATTGCGAATAAATTGAGAAATTCGAGATGGATGTATGTAGATACTAGATTGTGTGTGTTAAAAATAATTTGAAAAATGTCTACTCTGTATCAGAATGTGAAATCCTGATACTATATGCTTTAGTAAGCTAACTGCTCAGATACAATGCTTGATTCCATGTTGGTATCAAATAAAATAAGGGATCATACCATGTCGAAAATTCTGGTTTGGAAGAGAATTTCTCGGTGCATAAACCTACGTCTATCAGATTCGAGCTATAAATCAACAAGTCGATGATAGCTCTACTTGATCCGAGCTTCTAAGTCGCAAGGATTGATACAATTGATTTTGTAGACATACTCGAATTCGATAAAAATGTGGAAACGTGAACTCGACAGTCAACAATTAGATCGACAGTTGATGCTCGACACGACAACAACTCCGACAATTGTCAATTTGAGTGTCTTCAATGGGCTCGACAAATGTCGATCATGTCAAATCTGATCATTATCGATTTGAAGTTTGTTGAGCTGATACTTGTTTTCAATTTTCGTGTATTCTTGTAGACTATTCGAAAACACATGTATTTCTATAGAGTATGCAAATGTACAAGTATTTACAGCAAATAGAGTATGCGAATGTACAAGTATTTACAACAAATGAATGGATCTAGATTAGTTGTGAGATTAGGGATGGAAAGGAAATGAATCCAACATTAGCCTCCTCTTTGTGAATGTGAGCCTTGGGAATAGAGCTTGCTAGGTCTCATCTGCCCAATCCACATGAATCCCATCCCCATTTTGTGATTGATTTGCTTCTATGCCTTTGTTTCTAGTTGATGATTCCATGGAGCTCTATTTGTACTTTGTGTTTTATGGCTATATCAACATGAATGCCTTGTTGTTTTCTTGATCTTAGTTTTAGTTTCATTAGTATGGCTATTTGATTGGGTTTGGCACATGACATTTGAACTATAAAGAGTAGAAAAATAAAACTCTAAAGTTTTGAGTCTACAGCTTGAAAGCAAGTAGCTATGGTTGTACTGACAAATTGCTATCACTAGAGAATTTTTTAAGATGACAATTTAAGTTTTTAATTGTAGAAACTCCATAAATCTATTGTCCTAGAATAGTATAAATCCAATGGTTGGATAATTGTTAATGTGTATTGATATCCATACATGATCACCATCAAAATGTCGTCTTGAAGTGTGTGACAGAGACTGTCGTCTATTTTTGCCAAAATATGGTAGGAGTACCTTGGACAATACTAGTTGACACGTGTGAATTCGAATGAGGTTCTAATTGAAGGAGTGTCGAAAGTCAAATGTGGAATGTTGAATGTCGAAGGAAGGTTGAAATCAAATTCGGATGTCGAATGCCAAAGGAGTATTGATTTCAAATTTGAATGTTGATTGAAGGTTGAATTTGAATTTGAATGTCAAATGAATGTTGAATTTGAACTTGAATGAAGGTCAAACAATATTTGAATAGTGGAGTGTTCTGATGAGATTTGAGAGAAATTCGAAGGAAATTCTAACGAATTTTGGCTGCCTGAAACTTCGAATTTGATGGATTTTTAATTTCTCGAATCTTGAGTAAAATCGCAAACATTTGAATGTGGATCTCTGCAGCTCGAATTAAGTAAAATTGCAAACTTTCAAATTCTACTCTAATTTGACAGACATTGTAGTTGTGACATGAAGGGTTTGGAATGGCATTTGAAATTCCAATAGCTTTGTGGATTCATTCACAAACAATGCACTTTTATCATAGAAATAACAATAGTGTTTATTCAATCTATTTTATGTTTCATTGTATAAGATAAGTCTATCATATAGAAAAACAAGTTGGTTTACATATTGTAGACCACTAAAGAGCTATAAAGAAGAAAGCCACCAAGAAATATACATACATGCTTTGTGATAAACATTGCTTGAAAATAAGGGGACTCTATTGGTTGGAAGGTGATCATTAATTTTTTTTTCGAAAGGGCTAGCATAGATGTTTTCACCACCAAACATGCAACACCTCAACCAAAACTAATGTCTTTTGCAAGATGAGAAATCTACTCAAGTGGGTTTCTCTAGATATTTGAAAATGCCATTGTTGCTCTACTCTTGCCACCATCACCCAAAGAGCTTCCATTGAGTTAGAGAGGTGAGAAATAAGGTGTAGAGAAAAAAAGAGTGTAACACACCACATTATACCTTAAAAGTTATGGAATGTTTGTAAGAATGAGTTCTTTGGGACATGCAAGCTTCACTTCACATGCTTGTGTGGTGCACAATTGTAAGAGACTATTTAGGACAAAGAATATGCAAGCTCAATCCTTATATGCTATTGTTGGCATTTATAGGTGTGTTATTAGACTCTATAGTTGAGATACATGCATAATTGTAAATGTATATTTGAATTCTTGACGAAGGATATGCAAGTTTAACCCTGCTATGCTATTGTTGGCATTTATAGGTGTGTTATTAGACTCTATAGTTGAGATACATGCATACTTGTAAATTTATATTTGAATTCTTCACGAAGGATATGCAAGTTTACCCTACTATTGTTGGCATTTATAGGTGTGTTATTAGACTCTATAGTTGAGAAACATGCATAATTGTAAATGTATATTTGAATTCTTGAGGAACCTCAACCTCATCCCATGCTACATAGTCTTGAAAGGCAAGGCAAGGCCAAAAAGGTGGGTGAGTAAGGTATCTTTTTATGATTTTTGCTTTTGCTATTTGGTATTGCTTTCTCTCTCTCCTTGTTCTCTTCTGTTTTGTTCGAGGGTTTGAGAATATATATACATATGCCAGTATCGGTGCTGCTGCTGTCGTGGGTGTGGACGGACGATCGATCGATCGATCGATAGATCGAGAGAGAGAGAACGAGCGAGCGAGCGAGAGAGAGAGAGAGAGAATCATGTCGGATGATGAACATCATTTCGAGTCCAAAGCTGACGCTGGTGCTTCTAAAACCTTCCCGCAGCAGGCTGGCACTATTCGCAAGAACGCTTACGTCGTCATCAAGCAGAGGCCTTGCAAGGTTTTACTTCCATTTTGTGTTCGCTCTTTCTTTCTTCCGAAGCCCCAGATTTGTGGTTTTTTCTTTCAGTATTCTTCTCATGTTTTCACTTATCGGGAAGGCATTCCATAAATCTACTGTTGTTTTCGGACGTTGTAAACTCTCAGTATCATGACCTTGTTAGATACGTGATCTTTTTAGTCTTTGGGATAGGTTAGTACCGGATCTTTGTTTTATTATTCGCAGAGGTTGGCGATGGGTTATTGCTTCTTGTGAGATTACTATGTACAAGAAATTTGAAATTGCAGCTTTATTCTTGTTGTTGATCCCTTTGGCGTTCTACCTGCATTAAGCATCTGGTTTCTCCAGATCGGAACACAAACAAGTAGGGTTTCGGATATAGGCGACGGGGCAAACCTTCTTGTAAAAGGATATCATTTGGGGGTTCGACATTTACTGGATATAGCAGAACCATGAAGCACTTCCAGGATTTTTTTTTGTGTGCGAGCCAGGTTAGTCGAATAGAGCTTGCCCTGCCAGGTTCACCAGGTTCCTGGGTGGAACCCCAGTTCCACCATACGCATGCTGACGCCATGTAGTGGGGAAGCTTACCTTAATGATTCGAGCAGCTATCCTACGTCCTACCATACAAGTTGTTTCGTTTTTCCTGCTTGTTATGTGTTGGGTGTTGAGCTGCAGATTATAGTATTAAGGTGAAATTTTGACATCGGCCGGATTGTATGGTGGTTTATATATGAGATAAAATGGCAAAAAATTGAACCTTGAGTACAGGAAGAGAAGTTAACGATGCACTGCTGTTCTATGGAGTTGGTAGGAGGTGTTACCTTTTTGTTTACATAGGGATGACCCAGCATATAATTTCCGGTTATAGAAGTTCATAAAGCTCGTTTTGAAATGAGCTAATAAAATTTCAAGAAGTTGACAAATGTAGATGCCATTATTTCTAGCCACTTATTTCTAGTGGTGTTCTCCTGCTTGATTGTTTGTTTTATGGTTTTCTTACTGATTGCTGCCTTTTATGATGATATTTAGATTTCATAGTTCACTCGTTCCAAAGAATTTTTCAAAGTTGTTCTCATGTACTTGGACTGTATTCTGTTGTCAACTAAGCCGTGAAACATACACTGAACTATTTGATTTGTGCTATTTAGCATGATAATGTTTGGGATTAATTTAAGCTTAAAATCTCTTGTCACATTGGACCACAATTTTTGAAGTGCAAACATCTCTTGGGGATCTTTTGGCAAAGCTTGTCTAGCCTTGGAGACGGGAGGTGTGTGTCTAGAATGTGTAGTGAATTCTAAGTTTCACTCCTTTCAGCTATGTTGGGTGTAGGTGCCGCTGACTGAGTTTTTCCTAGATTTTACGCTCTTGTTTTGCAAGCTTTACAAGTGAAAGGGGTGATTTGATTGTGGAGGTGGTTTTAACTTCTTCTGGTGCGTCACTGCAGGTGGTTGAGGTTTCCACCTCTAAAACTGGGAAGCATGGCCATGCAAAATGTCATTTTGTCGCAATAGACATTTTCACTGGCAAAAAGCTGGAGGATATTGTTCCATCATCTCACAATTGTGATGTAAAGTTCCAACTTTTTTTATGGCCTAGATTGACATGATGGCTAATGTCCAGATTCATAAGTAGTATGCTCTAGTCCATAATCCATTGCATGCAAGACGTCTGATATATGCTTTTAGTTACCTAATAAGCCTCTTTGCATTTGTTGAGTGCAGGTTCCTGAGGTGACGCGAACTGACTTTCAGTTGATTGATATTTCTGAAGATGGATTTGTAAGTCAATAAAAGTCTTACTTTTGCATGGTTTATTTACTTTTTTCCAAAGAAGCACCTTTGGCTTTCTTGGAAGGTAGTCAAAGTTTGTTTTATGTGCATGTATCGCATGTTTCAGGTGAGTCTTCTCACTGATAATGGTGAGACCAAAGATGACTTGCGTGTTCCCACCGATGAACCGCTTGCTAGTCAGGTGAGCACAAGGACTTATATGTCAAGAAAGAACTGAAAATGCGTTTTACTCCCTAAAAGGTTTTCTTTTTTCAAAAGTATTTTGTTATTATGGTAAGTAAATTTCTAGCTTGCCTTAACTTGCACAGATCAAGTCTGGATTTGGAGAAGGGAAGGACTTGGTGGTCACAGTGATGTCTGCCATGGGTGAGGAGCAGATATGTGCTTTGAAAGATATTGGACCCAAGTGAAATCCGTCTTGAGTTTTGCTTTTTAACATTTTACTTTACTTTTGGAGAAATACGATGGCGTGCTTTTTTAGTATAGTAGCTCCATGCTCAATGTATTTCTCCATTAGCTAGATTGTGATAAGTTGTGATTTGCAATGCCATGTGGCTGCTGGCATGTAGATTTTTGTTGGTTTGTTCATTGATCTGTCTGGAAGGGGTACAGATTGTCTCCATAAGGGAAGCTCAACAGAGTCCCATTTTATAGGTTGATGGATAAGCATTTGTCTTTGTTGGTAAACTTGTTGATGGTCATCTGGCTATAAATTCCTCATGCTGGACTGAAAATTATAGAGCTTTTTTGGATGTCTTAGGTTCTGACATCCACTGACATACATTGATGCTACAAGCATGTTCTAAAAATGAAAAAGTTGATTGACTGACTGTTTGCAGATTTTGGAGTCTTGTTTTGGGTGATTAGTAGAAATCAGTTCATCTGTGGAATTATTATTGGGTCAGAGTATTTATGCTGCATTGCTGTTATGATGGATAGTCAAGAAAACCGTTCGAGTTGCATACATGCAGTGCCATGCCAGGTAGATGTGTATGAAATTACAATACATAGATGGTCCCTGATTGAGCAAATCTATTAAACTCTACAGGAAATGATCATGTAAATCTATAAATTTCCTTTGCGGGGTTTCGATCATATAGAACACATGCACTACTAGTTTGTCTTTGATTTAAATGGATCATTGACTTTTACAGAAAGTGTGTGAGTGTAATTTAGCAATTTTGCCATTTGACATTGAATTAGTTTACGAAATCTACTGCCACGTGCCTGCTGAAGATTTGCATTCTTCTCATCGGTAGCTAGATTTCGTTTTTAGATCATATGCACTGCTACTTTTTACTGCTCTCAATGCAATACCAATTTATTTGTTTGATTCATCATTTTGCGGATGATGCATGGACTCAAAACAAATCTGAGTGCAGGTATTTGTTAACTTTGTTTTACTGATTTGTGCTGGTGTCAAATGCATGCAACGTAGATGAAGGCATCATATGATGATAAGCTCGAAAACAACTACGTTAAGTTGTAATAAATTAGTACTGATTGTGTTGGTTATAAGCATCAGAGCATTAGTCTTAGCTATAGTTTAAATTCTCATACCAGGGACTTGTATTCTAAGGCTCTGCACACAACAGCCGCAGGCTGAAAAATGCACCCATCTGAGAGAGAGAGAGAGAGAGAGAGAGAGAGAGAGAGAGAGAGAGAGAGAGAGAGAGAGAGAGAACATGTCATAAAGTCCGTTATGCCTGAATTAATTGTGTAATATGAGTCAACTCTAATCTTACACTAATGAATGATTGAGATGAAGTTCTTGGTCCCTCACTTCCGAGTTCACAATAATATGACCTAATTTTGACTTACAAATCTGATTGGTCGTAATTTTCAGCCCTAAAAGTACGGAGCCCTTGTGAATGAAATTTTGAGAAAATTAAAGCCCTCGTGGGTGGAATCCAAAAATATGAAGCCCTCTTGGATGGAATTTGAAAATATAGTTGGTAATCCCTAAAACCTAGTGTCCTAAATATGTCTGGCTTAATTTTTTTGGGTAAGTCTTTTGTGACACATTAACATGGTCTCTCATCTCACTATGATAGAAAACGTTGAAATTCTTACGAAGGGGCTTCGAGATGTATTATGAATGATGTGCTCTAATTGTAGCAATGGATTTGTGCATATAGTCTAGAGCATAGATGCCCAGAAACGCGTTTCTAAAACCTTCTATACCCAGAATTGCAAAATGTTCTGCGACTAAATGGAAAATGAGGACAATTTGATAGTTGATCGAGAACATAAATCAAGCCAACATGTTATAGTATCTTATCTAAGGTCTTGATCCATGTGAAGTAGCTAAGTCTCAATGATCAATCAACACAAATGAGGCTGCTTTGGCTTATTTATACTCTTGCGGAATGAGGGTTGGAGGTACGACATTCATGTCACTTAAGTGCCATTATAAATGTTGGATTCCAAGGCTTAGAGCAAAACTTGTCAATGCCCACTGATCATAATCTCATGGACTCCATGAAATGTGATTGTAAATTCCAAATTGCTAGTAATTGATGTAAAATAGGAGAGTGGAGCTCGATGACTGGTTTTGAGACTACTATAGCTCTCCCAATCCCTCAAGATATTTTATTGTGGCTACAACAAGAAAAGACGGGAGAATTTTCCTAATATAGGTGAAGTACCATTGGAAACCCAATTAGCAATTGATTCGAATGTGAGAAGAATGTTCATCTTGTACTAAAGCCTGATTTTGGAAGTAGAGTAAACCTATAGAAACTTCTTTCATAGAGTATATTGATCGATTTTTTTGCTTTGCCATTGCTCCAAGAACTAAACCGTGGATTGTGTTGTCATGCAGACAAGCCTATGCTTTTTGAGAGTAACAGTTGAAGTACACGGATAGAGATTAACATCACTAGGATTAGAGGATTCAACAACATTAGACCCAAGAATAGTTGAACAAAAAGGGGTAATATGAAACTTGGACATTGGAGTGAACAAAAGCTTCTATGTGACAAGAGGAGGGTCTTGGACAATCTATTGCTTCCTTAATAACTAGCAACAAGTTTAGCAATATGGTGAGGACCTTGCTGAGCGAATTACGACTAGAATGAAGGTCTACAAAGTAATTTCCCCTAAACAAAAGTGATGATGTTTATCATATTGATATTTGAGTAGGTTATGTTCTAGGATAAGAGTAATATTATTTGTGGTCTCGTGAATATAGTAATGGGGTATGGTCATTAGAAGTAGGTAGCCTAGTTGGTAATTTATCAACATTATAGTGAGTAGTATTAACTAAATTGTTATATTTGAATTAAGCGAGGGGTGGGCAAATTCCCAATTGGTACTTATAAAGAGAAGTTTGCCCAGAATAAAATTGACATATTGATGATGCACATAACATTGATAGTTGCACATGATGATATGCAGTAGTCTTTCATTGAGTGGATGCGGACTTGCTTTCCTTTGCTTGAAACCAAGGGTTTGAGTCCAATTTGCCACAAATGAGAACATGCAAGAGAGAAAAAGAAAAGTTTATCACTAATGTAGTGAAAGCTTTGAATAAAACTAGCAACATCAAAAGGAGCATTGTCATTAGAGAAGATGGGAGTTTTTGGTTGGTAGTCTTTTGACATTAAGACCATTAATAGTATTTTCAAGATTGTTACTCGATCAAGGGTAAGTACAATTCCTAATAACTACCATGATGGTTCAAAGAAAGCCTTTTAACTAGTTTCTAGAATGAGATTAAAAATTTAATTTGCACAAGTAGACTTTTGTGTATGTAAGCAATCTTAAAGGACCGTAGTAGCGAAAAAGAAGTTTAACAATATGAGTTGGGAATTCCAATAAGCAGTTTTGCTTGAAATAATTGCTCCATGTTAGATCTTTTCAACTTTAAAATATTAAAATGTTTCATTTAATGCTCTTGATGTCACAACATAGTGAATTGCTGAAACCGAATGACTTGAGAAAGCAATTTTTTTTCTTTGATACTATTTCTTCGATATGTGGTTGTTATCAAAATTTCATCTTGTTTGTCATGTACTTTCAGTACATCAACGCTTAAAATTGTATTACAATATCCAATGTGAGCCTTGTTGGGCCCAAAAGGAATTATTAGCCTTAAGAATAAGGCATTTCTCTTTTTAGACCTCTCAAAGTACTTAAATAAGGATAATAGGCCAAGAAGGGCCCGAATACATTTAATAATGCTTAAACAAAGGCTAACTATATCTCAAGATAGTTATGTTGAGTTAAGTTAGGGCATTGTTTATAGGTAGGCAAGAGACATCACTTTTGGGATCTTTTGGCTGCAAATGAAATAATTAAGTTTTCTCTTTTTGAATGTGAGCCTTGGGAATTAAGCCCCCCCTTTTGTTAAAATTAGAGGTTAAGAACCTCATTTGGATTTATAAATATGAATCAAGCATCAAGGATTGCACTTAGATTGGATTGCTAGAAGTCTAGACATCAAATCTAGCTATTTTGCATCTAGATTGGCAATTGCCTTTGAACACCACAATCAAATCAGCATTTACTGATCCTTATGGCCTCTTACATGTGTGGACAATATGATATCATTACCGGGTTTAGATCTATTCAAGACAAAAAAAATCATACATTCATCAAGCATGTATCCTACTTGCAAGAGCAAAATTGCCAAAATCACCATCAATCTTGATTTGAAAAAGTGTATGTACAAATGAGCTCCAAATCCATATCAAGTGAGCTTGGATATGAGATTGGGTCTTAGTGCCCTTAGGGTAGACCCTAACCCTAGCAATTAATGCCTTAGATTAAGCAAATTAGGCTCAAGATGCCTCGAGTTAAGGTGGCTCATCTTGGGATGTGGCCGACCTCATCTAAATCTCTATAATCTAGGAGCATGATTTTTGGCCTTGACATGAGTAAAATGTATGGCCATGAACGGTGACTTGATTTATTATAATCTACTCATAATTATGTACACATGTGGAAAACACTTGGCTATCCATTATGATGCCATGTGGTATAGATCTAACTGCTAGGTTTTTGACATTTTCACACTCTTTCTTAAAAAACTAGTCACTAGAATCTAACATGGATTTGCTAATGACTCCAAGGGCTAATCTAAACTTAACAAATGATGCTTTCAATAATGGTTTGGTAAGAATATCAGCCACACAAAGTGAAGCACCCACATGCTCCAACTCGATCTCCTTTGCTTGCACATTTTCTCTCACACAATGATGAGCAACTTCTAGCTTGCTCCTAGCATGGAAGATTGGAATATTTGAAGGCTTTGAGCTCATTCGTCATTAGACTTAATGAGATATATGTCCTTATATTTGTTCACTTTGAGCTCCACCAATAGCCTCTTGATCCACAACATCTCCTTTGTAGTCGATGTGGGTGCCTTGTACTTGACCTTGGTTGAAGAGAGACACGGTTTCTTGCTTCTTTGAGAGCCATGAAATGACTCTTTCTCCAATGAATATGCATGTGCACTTAGTGATCTCCTATCCACCTTGTCTCTAGCAAAATATGAATCTGAAAAACCAAGCAAATCAATGTGATCACTCCTATACAATATGCCAAAATGTATCTAAGCACTCTTTTGGCTAGCTTCCAATGGTGAATCAATGGATCTTGCATAAATGGGCTTAATCTATTGACACTATAGCTTAGATCTGGTCTAGATATGGTAAGCCAATGTAAGGAGTCTATGAGACTCCTATAGAGAGTGATGTCCTTGAAGGATCTCTCTTACATGGTGCTTCATTGGAGTTTCTACTTTTTTGCACATATCCATATTAAACTTTTAAAGAATTAAAGTAGCGTACTTGGATTGATATATGAAGCTATAATGCAAGCTCTAACTATCTCAATACCCAAAATATAGTGCAAGGAGCCTAGATCTTGCATTTTGAACTCCCTACACAATGCCATCTTGGTTTCATCAATTAGATCAACATTGTTTCCACAAAAAATGATATCATCTACATACAACGAGAGAATAACTATATCACCATCATAAAGTCTAAAGTACAATGAAGGATCTAAGTCACTTAGAGTGAATCCAAGTGAGATAAGGAAGGAATTTCGTTGAGCATGCCATGATCTTGGTGCTTGCTTTAAGCCATAGAAGCTTTTCTTGAGTAGGCACACTTTGTCTTCAAATCCAAGTTTGATGAAGCCCTTAAGTTGCTCCATATAGATCTCCTCGTCAAGATAGCCATACAATAAAGCATTAGACACATCCATTCAAAAGAGCATCCAAGTGTGAAGATTAAGCAATCAAGATTCTTATTGTAGTCATTTTTGTGAAGATTTGTAAAAGCTATCCATGTTGAGTTAGGGGGTTTGATAAATTTTTGTGTGTCCTTCCATGTGTGAGTAGGTGATAGGGTCAATTTTGGCTTGGGAGGCAACTCGAGCAAGTACACATGTAAATTCACGATTAGGCCAGAAGTAAAGTTTGATGTGGCTCGAGCTAGCTTAGGCTTGCTACAAGTGTCATGATTAGTTTGGATGTGTGACTCATCCCTACATGTTGGCATGAGATCTAATGACCAATCAAAAGAGAAATTTACACCAATTTGGTCCAATCAAGTTTGAGGGCTCATAAGTCACTCAACCAATCAAATTTAGAAGAGGAGAAAAAGGGGTTCAATCAAAATCAAGCTTCCCCTACCTCAAGTTTCTATTAGAGAGCATGTTAGGTTCATTTGTACTTGAGTTCTTTGGAGTTAATGAGATTTTTTACATTTTGAGTCATATTGGCTTTCTCTCTCTACCCGAGTATTGATTGTTAGATTCTCTCTCTACCCAAAAGCAAGACTTTTCCACACTTAGTTTTTTCATCCACAAGTCTCCACACATGTGAATGTACCTTGATGTTTGATATATGCATGTTACATAGTGCTCTTGCCTTAGATTTAGAGAATGACCTTGGATTTCAATCTATGCTTGATCTTTGTGCAATCACCAAGTCTTATGAGATCATAATCATACTTTTGTCAGAATTCTCCCTCTGGACTTTGGATAGCTTCTTGGTATGTTGTTGGCTCTTCAGCGAAGCTGCAGTACTCAAATTGCGTGTCTTCACTCCACTGAAGATTGTCAGAGTAGCGGTCTGAAGGTCTTCTTTGTCTCGTTGACCTTCTAGGTTCGTTTCGTCGCTGCTCGAACGTTTCTTATTCGTGGGGTTGATCTTCTTCTTCCTGCGGCTCTAGAGTCTGCGGCTCTACATTTTGATTTGATGTATGTCCTCGATCTCCCTCTTGAATGGGTAGCAGTGTGAAGATCTCATGGCCTCTTTTGTCTTTCAGTCCAGGGAATGTGAACTCATCGAACTTCACATCTCTACTCGAAACAACCTTCTTCGTGGTTGGGTTGTAGAGCCTGTACACATGTGTTCTGTTCGAGTAGCCGACCATGATTGTTTGCTTTGATTTGTCATCGAGCTTGTTTTTTTTTTTTTTGGGAATGTGCTTGTATGCTACACATCCAAATACTCGTACGTATGTCAAATTAGGCTTTCTGTCTGTCCCCATTTCGTATGGTGTTTTGTTTTCCAGCGATGTCGTTGTAGATCTGTTTTGCAGGTGTATAGCTGCAGCTATTGCCTCAGCCCAAAATTGACTTGGCAATTGAGCCTGTGCCATCATGCATCTGGCTCCGTCGACTAGCGTTCTGTTTCTTCTTTCTGCTACAACATTGTATTCTGGTGTGTATGCAAGAGTGAACTGGTGTTCGATCCCCTATTCTTCGCAAAATTTTGAGAATTCTTTGCTTTTGTATTTACCTCTGTTGTCAGATCTAAGGATCTGTATCTTTTTCGAGGTGTGTTGCTTTGCAAATGCCACGAACTTCTTGAAGGAATCAAACACTTCGGATTTCTTCTTTAAGTAGTAGATCGTGGTCATCCGGCTATAATCATCTATGAACGTTATAAAGTATCTTGGACCTGAGAGCAAATCCGTCTTCATCAGTCCACAGACATTAGAGTGGACGAGCTCAAGTACTTCCTTGGCTCTTCTTCCCTCATTTGTGAATGGATTCTGATGTTGCTTTTCTGACATGCTTCACAAAACTCAGTTTCAGGTCTTGAAATCTTGAGACCTGTGACTATGACCTTTCTGCTCATGTTATGCAGGCTTCGCATGTTTAGATGATACATTCTCCTATGCCAGAGTTGATCTTCATTTTTATATGCATTTAATATGCTATCAGAGTTGCTAATTATCTTGGCCTCGTAGACGTTTCCTTCTCTGCATCTGACCGTCAGCAACTTGTTTGTCGTCTTCTCGATCATGTGGCAAGTGTTGTCGTCGAACAAAACTCGAATGCCAAGATCTGCCATCTTGGAGATGGATATCAGATCCTTTCTGAGTGAGAGCACATAGAGCGCTCCTGGCAGCTCTGCTTGGCCTGACAGTGTTCATATTTGTAGAGTGCTGATGCCCTTGACATCGTGTCTGCTCCCATCACCTAGAATCACTACTCTGTTGTTTTCGAGCTCTCTGAAGCCGATCAAGATCTTCTTGCTGCAAGTGATGTGAGATGTTGCTCCTGAATCAATGACTACATTGTAGTCGTTTGCAGTGTAGCTCGTTGAAGCTTCATCGAGTATCGTGAAAGCTTTGTCACCTCTGTCAACATCCTTTGATGACTCTGCAACATTAGCTTTTTCAGCTTTGTTCTTTCTTTTTGGGTTGAATCTGCAATCGTATGCAGAATGACCTTTCTTCTTGCAGTGCATGCAAGGTATTGCTGGATTGAACCAGCATTTGTTGGCCGTATGGCCTGGTTTGTGACAGTGATCGTAGGAAGAAGATTGCTGATTTGAGGACTTCGTCTTCTCGAACCTTGGCTTGTTCTTGTTTTTCTTCTTTCCTTTCGTGAAGAGAGCCTTTTCTTGATCACTGCTTCTCTCTCCTTCATCTTTCATCAGTCTCTCATCAGTGACAAGACAGACTGCTTTGTCGAATGTCATATCTGGTAGACTCAGTATGAGCATTCTCAGCGGTTGATAGGACGTCGGTAGAGATTTCATGAAGTACATCAGCTACTGTGGTGCTGGGACCTGGTGCTCTTGTCCTGATGCAGCGAGTTGAGCGAAGATCGTTCTGATCTTCTCAACGTGCTGGTCCAACTGGTTGCCATCCCATCGTATGGATTGCAGCTAATTGTGAAGGTGCATGACTGAAGCTGCAGTCCTCACTTCATACTTCTGTTTCAATCTTTTCCACGCTGCATGGCTGCCTTCGCAATCTTCAATCTGCATGAGTAGATCTTCATTTATAGAAAAAACGATGATCGCCATTGCGCGCTCATCTTTTTTTATCCATTCAACTCTCATCGGGTCTCCCTCTGAAGGCTGCACCTCTGAGAGTTCGGTCACCGACCAAATGCCTTCGCCCTTCAGAAGTGTTTTGATTTTGAATTTCCAGATTCTGTAATTTGCGCCATCAAGATTGATTGCTACTCTTGTCTGGATTGTTGTAGCCATATTGTGTTGTCTAGAAGAATCACTGCTAGGATATCAGTAGTGATAACTTGTGGGCTCTGATACCATGTCACGGAAGCGGAAAACGCTATTCGGTTTCGCAAATGCGAAACTGTTTCTTTTTTTGTTTTCATTTCGTCTTCGTATTCACGAACGATTTTGTGTCTTTGAATTTTCTTATGCGGAGAAGCTTTTACAGGATCCTAGACACGCGATTGCACATCACAAAACACATTCTATTCTACTAATCAAGACGACACAAGACAAGGAGATGCACGAAAATAGAGCGACTGTATTATCAGTTTAATTTTAGAGCGAGATCGTCAGTGTGTTCGCTCGTTGGCGGAATGACACTCTGCTCTTTCGTTGTGTTTTGCTCGTTGGTAGACTTTCATGCACAGCTCTATTGTTTCTAGTTTTTTTCTTTTCTACTCTACTCGCTACCTCTCTCTCTCTGTCTCTTGGGTAGGGCACCAACATGGTTGGACACATTTAGTTTGACTCATATCTTGCTTGTTTGATCCAAAAAGTCGAGAAAAAGCTTACCAATCTTGTCTATTGCAAATGTAGACAATTTTTTGAGGTCATAGGCACATAGTTTCATGCAAGTCACTTGTATTTGAGTCTTTTGTGGATGATTTGAGTGCTTCCCACGTGCTTGAGTGAGGTTGACCCAAACTTTGTCCATACTTCACCTTTGGTTGGGATTGGTAGAGCTAGTGAGATTGATCCCACACTAAGTTGCAAGATCTCATCTTGGAGTTGGTAGCACACCTTTATTGGATCCATTATTGAGAGAGAAGCAACACTTTGTAGTCCATTACAAGACATCTACTCAAATGTTTATGGCTTCCATGGGTTCCTTCCTATTGGAATCAAGTGAGAGATTATCTAACTCCAATTACTCTATTTGGAAGGTAAGGATGGAGTCAATTTTGATCCTCCAAGATGTAATGGAGATTGTCCTTGGACTTGCGAAAGAGCCTCATGCTTCAAGAAGTCCAAAGGTACAAGAAAAGAGCTAGAATGGCTCTGAACTATATCAAGATGAATGTCTCTAATGAAGTTTTGAGAGAAATTGGTGCTTGCACCTCGACCAAGGAGGCCTAGGTTACACTCAAAGCCATTTATGAGGCCAAGAAGACTTCTAGGCTCCTCACTCTAAGGAACCAAATCTTCTAAACTTGCCAAAAGAGTGGTGAGAGTGCTTCCAATTATGTTTTGAGAGTCAAAGACATCCATAGAGAGCTTGCATGCATTGGGGCCACATCAATCAAAGTGGGCTAGTGCAAGTCATCCTCAATGGCTTGAGAGATGAATTTGATAATCTTGTCCAATCACATGCCATCAAAGAAGAGCTACCAAGTTTGGAGGCCTTGCAAGGCGGCGTACTTATTGCTGAAGAATGTAGACAAGAGAACAAGCTCATGAGGATGGACAAACTCTCAATCAATCATGATGGAGATGGCAAAGCTTTATCTGTCAAAGACAAGCACAAAGGGAAGAGCAAAGGTCAACACCAACAATTCTTCAAAGACAAAGCCAAAGACAAGGACAAAGATGGAGGAGGAGGATGATTCCTCTCAAGCTTCTACGTCAAAATTGAAGAAAAAGAAGATCAAGTGCTTCTTTTGTGGCGAGAAAGACGATTATGCCACTAATTGTTTCAAGAAGAAGAACCAATTCAAGCAAGCCAACATCTCTAATGAGAAAGAAAGTGATGAAATTGCAAGTGATGGAGAAGGCTCTCTTATGGTATCAAGCTTCTCTTCTTCTTCTTTAAAAAAGGATGGTACATGGTATATTGATAGTGGAGCTTCATCTCATATGTGTAGCTCCAAGGACTCTTTCTCCTCTCTTATGCCTTATGGAGTCAAGAAATCTACATACACTCCAAATGATTGTGAATGCAAAATTGAAGGAGTAGGGAGTATTCCCTTGAAAGTTGCATCTTCAAAAGTTCTATCTCTCAATAATGTGCTCTTTATTCCTAAGCTCACTAAGAATATTATAAGTGTTGATAATGAACTTGATGTCAAATTTCATATTGACACTTGTGTAATCAAGAAAGATGATGAGATTCTTGCATGGATCTCGATTTGGAGGCATCTACAAATTGGATCCAAGAGAGAGTGCAAACTCTTGTGATATTGCATATGTGACCAAGCTTTCCAAAAAATATTTATGGCATAGAAGATTGGGCCATCCCGACTTCAAATCGATGTATTATATGGTCAAATAAGTCAAAGCAATTGGCTTGCCAAAGACACTATCCAAGGAGATCAAGCCATGTGAAACATGTGCTATTTCTAAGTCACATAAGAAGCCATAACCAAGATCTTTTATCAAGACTTCAAATGGGGTGGCCAAGAGGAACAATAGATCTTTATGTGAGTGTGCCAAAGCACTAAGAATTGAAGCGTCCTTGCCTAAGGATTTTTGGGGAGGCCATCAATTGTGCCAATTATCTATGCAATAGACTCTCTCATCTTGCTCTTGGAGGAAAGACGCCATATGAAATTTTATTCAAGAAGAAGCCTAAGATTGATCACCTTAGAATCTTTGGATGTATTTGCTTTGCTCATATTCCTTTGGAGACTAGGAAAAAAGATTATCCTAGCTCAAGCAAAGGAGTCATGGTGGGATATTCATCTACCAAGAGGGCTTATAAAGTCTACATACTCTCTACTTCTCAAATTATTGAAAGTAGAGATCTCACTTTTCATGAAGACCAAAAGTTTACCTTGGACGGGGCCGAGATTCAAGGCATCTCATGATGCATCTTCTATTATCTCTATTTATGACAATCAAGAAGTGATGCGGTCAAGGTTTGAGGATGAGCATCCTCATGTATTGGTCCAATCAAGTTTGAGGGCTCATAAGTTACTCACCTAATCAAATTTATAAGAGGAGAAAAAGGGGTCCAATCAAAATCAAGCTCTCCCTACCTCGAGTTCCTATTAGAGAGCATGTTAGGTTCATTTGCACTTGAGTTTTTTTTGGAGTTAATGAGATTTTCTACATTTTGAGTCATATTGGCTTTCTCTCTCTACCAGAGTATTGATTGTTGGATTCTCTTTCTACCCAAGAGCAAGGCTTTTCCACACTTAGTTTTTTCATCCACAAGTCTCCACACGTGTGAATGTACCTTGATGTTTGATATATGCATGTTACATAGTGCTTTTACTTTAGATTTGTGAGATAGATCTTGGATTTCAATCTATGCTTGATCTTTGTGCAATCACCAAGTCTTAGGAGATCATAATCACACTTTTGTGCACCCCCACACGTGTGAAATTTAACAATTTTGGCCACGGATGCAAAGGTTTATTCATACCAAACCTTTGATTTGTGCATAGCCTTTTGCACATAGCTAATTGCCAAGTATGATTTTCAATCAATGCATTGCATTCTAAAATCATGACTTCATACCAATATTTTGAATGCTTCTTGAACACTTGACAATTTTTCAAAGGTTATAAACTTTACAATGAGGCATCATGGACTCATGGAAATTGTCCTTTCATTATGTGTGATGAATGGTTGTTGCATGTACAAAGTGCTCTTGCCTTATATTTTGAGCTAGTATGTTTGTATCTCAATCTATGTGCAATCACATATGAAAATTTGTCAAAATCTAGTTTGATCTTTTGCAATCATATGTGAAAAATTGTCAAAATCTAGTTTGATCTTTTGCAATATCATGTACATAGTGAAATATCACATGTGTGGAGCATGTTCCCACGTGTAGAGGGTAGCCTTAATCTTTTTAGATTATTTATGAAGAGTTTGATTAGTCAATAGGCCTTAATCTTGATTTTGGGGGGTACTTTGACTTTTTTACCCCCCCCCCCCCCCCCCCCCCAATGCACACACGTTAGTAGGTGATTAGGCCATTTTTGGTGAGTGATGTAGCTCGAGGTAGCTTAGGCTTCTTACACATGGCATGATAGTAGAGGGCTAGTGACACTTTCCTATTTGTTGTCATGAAGTCATGTGACTAATCAAAAGTGAAAGATCTATGAAATTGGTCCAATTATAATCGAGGGTCCTTATGTCACTAGAGCAATCAAAGTTAGAGGAGCTATGTTAGAGATCCAATCATTTTAAAGCCAAGCTGGCTAAACCTGACGTGCTGACCGCCTGGAAAGCTAAGGATGAAAAATCTCTTGCCATTGTATCTCTGAACTTTAAAGATTCACAAATACCTCAAGAGGCATGGGACATTCTTACTGGTCTATACGAAACGACAGATGTATCGACTTGTCTCTTCATGAGAAAGAAGTTCCTATCACTCAAGATGAGTGAAGGGACCTCCATCACTGATCATCTAAACGAATTCAAAAAACTACTCAATCAGTTAGCTGTAGTAGGCTTGCCAGTATTAGACGAAGATGCTAACATGTCTCTTCTATTTAGTCTTCCTCCCTCTTACAACAATCTAGTATTGCTACTTCGTAATGCTCCTGACTTGTCTCTGCAAAAGTTGACAACAAGCTTATTGCAGGAAGACGTAAGAAGGAAAAGCTTATCCACGTCGAATTCGAAGACAGTCGCTCTCTATTCGAATAAGCAACAGCTTTCAAAGAAGAAATCTTCAAAGGACAAGAAGACAAAAGCTGAGAAAACTGATTCAGACCAGCAATCACAACAGCACAATTGACAACATCAAAAGTCTAAGACCAGACTCTTCTGCAAATACTACAAGAGAACCAACCACGACATCAAGGATTGTCAAGTTCTCAAGCATGACAAAGCAAAGAAGAAGATGCAGTAGGATGGAGGATCTGATTCTACCAGAACCTCTCTTGAAGACCCAACACTGCTAATGATGTAAGATGAATCCATTAGAGGAGCCATGGATTGGTACCTCGATTCTGGTGCTTCTCAGCACATGACTTCATGTAAGTCCTTATTCGAAGACCTCACACCTGCACATTCAAAGTGTGTCTATTTCGGTGACTCAAGTACACTACATATTGAAGGTAAAGGTCTATTTGCCTTTATCTTCCAAATGGTAGATTGACCTTGCTCAAAGATGTACTTTACGTACCCAAACTGACCCAAAATTTATTGTTAGTCAGCAAGCTCACTGATCAGGGCTGCAAAGCCTTGTTCAATTGGAAGCAATGTACCATTTTGGATAAGAACTATAAAGAAGCCCTCTCTACAAACAGAGAAGGTAATTTGTACATTTTGAGTCATGAATATGCACTTTTCACAAATGTGAGTACTTCAAATGCCCAATTATGGCATCAAAGATTAGGACATCTAAACATGAGATCAATCTTGTATATGCATCATAATAGTATGGTCAAGGATTTAAACCTTAATGTTGCCTCTACCGACATTCGACATGTCTGTGAGATGTGCCTACTAGGCAAGCAACCTAGATCAAGATTCCCAAAGGGACAAGCCACTAGAGCTAAGTCCATTCTAAAATTGATACATAGTTATCTATGTGGCCCTATGAGTACTCCCTCTCTGGGTTCTGCACTATATTTTATTACTTCTATCGATGATTATTCAAAATTTACCAGCATTATGTTCACTAAGAACAAGTATGAGGCATTCAACTATTTCAAAGACTTCAAACAGTTCGTTGAGACACAGACTGGTCAACGACTCAAGACCCTTCATACAAACAATGGTGGAGAGTTCCTGTCAAACGAAATGTTCAACTATCTGGCATCATTTGGCATTTATCATCAGTTCACCACCAGCTACACACCATAGCAGAATGGAATAGCCGAAAGAAAAAATCGAACATTGCTAAATGTAGCACGATCAATGATATCAAATGTTTAGCTCACCAAGAACTTTTGGGCTGAAGTTGTTTTAATAGCTTGCTATCTTTAGAACTATTCGAATACCAAAGCAGTTGACTCAAAGATTCCCTTCGAAGCTTTCTATGGCTACAAATTGAGTTCTAAGACACCTTCGAGTATTTGGTTGTCTTTGTTATGTACACATTCCCTCTGATCTGAGAAAGAAGCTTGATCCTGTCAGCTGCATGAGTATCTTCATTGGATGCTCGACATCACACAAGGCATATTGAATTTTTGATGTTGAGTCAACCCGAATCTCAGTTAGTCGAGATGTCGTCTTTCTCAAAGACAAATTCTTCGACTTCAAGCAGAATCAATCAATGCAAGAGTTCGTTCCAACGACTCCCATCACCATCGACATGCCTCGACTTGCGACTGTTCCGACGAACGTCAAAGATACCCCTGTCACACAACAAGGAGAATCAACAACCGACTATTGTTCGAAGATCTGCTCGACATCAACAAGAACCTGATCATTTTCATCCCTCAGGAATTCATCAGCAATGATGAACATGCTTCAGTAACAAAAGCATTGTCAAGTTCGAATGCAGACAACTGGTGTTCTAGCATGCATGCTGAGTACAATTCATTGATGAAGAACAAGACATGGCATCTTGTTGAAGCTCCTAAAGATGCAAAGATCATCAACACCAAGTGGATCTTCAAGTTGAAGCTCAATCCAGATGGTTCGACAACCAGATGGACTGCTCGACTAGTCGTCAAATGGTACAAACAAACCTATGGGATTGACAACACTGAGACATACAGTCCAGTTGTAAGACTTCATCATCGATTTTTATTCACCTTTGTAGTTGTCGATTTGAAAGTACACTAGATGGATGTTCAGACAACCTTTCTGAATGGATATATACAAAAAGACATCTACATCTATCAACCTGAAGGCTACATCCTTCAAGGCCAAGAACACAAAGTATGTAAGCTATAGAAAGCACTCTACAGGCTAAAGCAAGCTCCAAGGGCCTGGTTTGATAGAATCAATCGATTGTTGTTGCAGCATGACTTCGTCCAGAACTCTGCTGACTCTAATGTTTATCTCAAACATAGAGGCTCAAGCTATGTCATAATAGCTCTATATGTTGATGACTCGCTGATCATCGACAATTCAAATCATTGTCGAAGGAATTCGAAATGACCGATTCATACCCTGTGCACTACCTTCTGGGAATCGAGATAACAAGAGACAGAGTGAAGAGAAGTATCACGTTAAGTCAAGAAAGGTATCTAACCAGTGTACTCTATAGGTATGGCATGGAAAACTGCAAGTCAATAGACTCCCTTGTGGACCCAAGATTCAAACTGTCAAAGGATATGTGCCCAAAAACTGATGCAGAGAAGAAAGAGATGTGCAAATACCCCTACAGTTCAATAGTTGGGTTGATCATGTATGCCATGGTATGCACTAGAGGATGATTTGACATTACTTACTTATTCTGACTCCGATTGGGCTCGTAATGTGGACGCAAGAAAATCTACATCTGGCTATCTTTGCTTTGTAGCAGGAGGACCCGTTTCGTGGAATAGTCGAAAGTAGAAATGCATTTCCTTGTCCTCCATAGAATCAGAATATGTCACAACTACTCTACAGTGAAGGAAATTATTTGACTCAAAAGATTGCTTCAGGATCTTATGATCTCTCAAATCAGTCCAACCATACTCTCTATTGCGACAATCAGAGCTGCATTGCTCTATCTCTAAACCCACGAACTCACTCTAGAACTAAATACATTGAAGTTCAATTTCATTTTCTTAGAGAGAAAGTTCATAATAAGGATGTCGAATTAAGTTATTGTCCTACTGACAGTATGTTGGCTGATATCTTGACTAAGCCTCTGTCAAGAGACATGTTGCATTATGTAGCTTGCTCAATTTCATTCAGGATCCTAGGAGTTAATGTTAAGGGGGGGTGGGGGGGGGGGGTTGTTGGAATTAAGCATCACTCCAACTCACCAGAATTCGAGTCAACTGAATTTGAGTCATCAGAACATGAATCATTTGGGTTTATCCTAGCACAGAACACTATGAAAATATGAACTCTCTCTCTCTCTCTCTCTCTCTCTCTCTCTCTCTCTCTCTCTCTCTCTCTCTCTCTCTCTCTCTCTCTCTCTCTCTCTCTCTCTCTCTCTCTCTCTCTCTCTCTCTCTCTCTCTCTCTCTAGAACAACACTGCAGCCTTACTCTCTGGAGTCGAACGTCTATGCAATCATCAACTAGAGCAGAAGTAGGATCGACAATGAACTATTCAAGTTCAAGGTCTTAGAGTTCTTCATCTTCTTCTTCGACCTCGTTCGAATTCAAGATCTTCAAGTTTGAGGTCCACGTCATCCACACTGCCCTGTACGACGCAGACCACATCACACTTCACTTCAACACCTTTTTGTAACTACGCTGTTTCACGCTTGTTGCCCACACAGTCTCGTAACTGTTTCATGTATATATACATAACGACAACGCACGTAACATGTATGCATGCAAGTGATGATACACATGCAAGTGGAGAAGAGTGAATCAAAGTTCCTGTGCAAACTCCATTGTGTCTTAACTATCTGATTCCATAGAATCAGAGATATCTGAGAGAGTGAAAGCTATTCAAGGAATAGAGACAATTATTTAATCTGTAGCTAACTAAGTAAGATCACTACACATAGTGTGCCACTACTGTGAACCATTCTTGGGCATAGGATCATGATCTGATCATTGTATTCACAATAAGCTTATAGATTCTCTAGTTTCTTATGTGTATTCCACTACAAATGTTTTCTGACAATTTTTCTTTCTCAATTGATGCTCACTCAATTTAGAATGTCTAATCTTGAAAGAAGCATGGCCATCTCAGACGCCTAATTGTTTCGCTCCCTTCATGGTTGTCCGTGACACTTACCAAGACATTCCTCCATTTGATCTAAGTCAATGTTGATGTTGTTATTTGGTAAAGTTCATGTTAAAGTTCTCTATGTTGGAGCTCTGTTTTCTATTTCGCACCTAATATTTTCAAAAGCCCTCCAACAAGAGACTCACACATGTGGAGAAAGGCAAGCAAGTGGAGGATGGCACCTCATATCATGCATTTTTCATCTCTCATGATGAGCCAAGCAATGTCCAAGATGCACTCCAATCAAAGGAGTGGTATGAAGCTATGTCAAAGGAGTATGAAGCCTTGATTTCTAATCATACTTGGGAGCTCGCGGATTCACCCATCAATATTGGATGCAAATGGGTGTTTAGAGTGAAGTACAACAATGATGGATCTATCAACAAGTTCAAGGCAAGACTATGTGCCAAAGGATAGGCTCAAATCCATGGCCTTGATTATGAAGACACCTTTGCACCCGTGGCCAAGATGGTCATTATAAGGATTATTATCTCTATGGCATGCTATTTCAAATGGAGGATGCTTGATGTTTCTAATGCCTTCCTCAATGGCTACCTTGAGGAAGAGATCTGTATGGAGCAACCCGAGGGCTTTATCAAAGATGGTGATGAATCCAAATTATGCTTATTTTTCAAAAGCCTTTATGGGCGCAATCAAGCCCCAAGGTCTTGGTATGCAAGGCTAAATTCATATCTCTTATTACTTGGATTCAATCTAAGAGCCTATGATCCATCTTTGTACATAAAGTTTGTAAATAACAATCTTGTTATTCTCATCATATATATAGATGATATCATATTGTGTGGAAATTGCATGAAACTTGTTGGTGAGACCAAAAGTGCTCTTGGTAGTGAATTCAAAATGCAAGATCTAGGTGAGCTTCACTACATCTTAGGCCTAGAAGTAGATCTTTTTCAAATCATGCATTTATAAGTCAATCTAGATATGCTCTCTTGCTTAAGAAATTTTATATGGAGAGTTGTAAGAGCATTGATACTCCCATGGAGCATGTTGTAAAAGTTCCTATCAAAGGGGATGAAAGATCCTTTGAGGACATCACCCTTTATAGGAGTCTTATTGGCTCCCTTATTTGGTTAGCCATCAGTAGGCCCGATTTGACCTTTAGTGTTCATAAACTGAGCCAATTCATACAAGATCCAAAGATTTGTCATTGTAAATCAGCCAAAAGGATCTTGAGATATGTATCTTCCACACTTTTACAAAAGGGAAGATCTATCAATGGTTGCCCACTCGGACTCGGATTTTGCAAGTGACAAGGTGGATATAAAGTCCACTAGTGCATTCACTATTTTTATTGGAGGCAATCTTGTGTCTTGGTTATCCAAGAAACAAGACACCATATCTTTGTCATCATGTGAGGCCGAGTATAAGGCCCTTACAACTACTACAAAAGAGGTTTTGTGGATCAAAAGATAGCTCATGGAGCTCAAGCGCATCAAGGATGGAGATCTACCTGTCATCAAGTGTGACAACATCTCGGCCCAAGCTCTTGCCAACAGTCCTATTTTCCATGCAAAAACAAACATTGAGATTGCACACCATTTTGTAAGAAAGAAAGTAAGGAGAAATCAACTTGGAGCATGTAGGATCTTCATCATGTATTGTCGATCTCCTCACCAAACCATTGCTCAAGAGTGTTTTCATAAAGCCAAGAATAGATGATTCCAAGATCCATGTTAAAGTAGATAGATTTATTTTAAGGAGGAGTGTGAAAAAGGTAAAAGCCATCTATCTTGAGGTTTTGCGGTCCTCTTTCAAAACCACTCATTGTACACTTGTAGATACGTGATTAGGCCAATTTTGGAAGTGGATTAGATCGTGGTAGTATAAGCTAGTGACACTTGGCTTGATGGTAGTAGATCAGTGACATAGCACCTTTTGTTTTCATTTGTCAATTTGGGCCAATCATGAAGTGAGGTGCACCAAAATGGTCCAATCATTGTAAGAGGTGCCATCTAGGAGGTCCAATCATTGTAAGAAGTGGAGTTTTAGAGGTCCAATCATTTTGCTTCATTTCTATGCTCTTGGATCTCGAGCTACTACTAGTGAGAGTGAGGGAGAATCTATATTTATTTTTTGTAGCAAGATCTTGTTGTAGCAAGCTCCAACACTTAGGTTTTTTGATGACATTCTCTCTCTACCCAAGAGCAAGCCAAATCTATACTTAGTTTTTTTATGGAAAGTATCCTTTCATTATGTGTGATGAATGGTTGATGATTGATGCATGTACAAAGTGCTCTTGCCCTAGATTTTAAGCTAGTATTGCCTTGGGAATTATAAAGTTCCATCTATGATAAAATCTATGTAATTTCCAAAGTAAAAGCCTCATCCTTTCAAGAGTATTTTTGTTACATATTTTTTTAATTTCAATCATTTATTGCCCCACGACTACATCTTGAATTTTTTATGTGTACATTCTTATGTTACAACAACCACTCTTCATTGTGCATCACAATTTATCCCTTTGATGTATGATTTCTAAAGTCTCTATGATGCATATTGTGGAGCTCTTATGATAGGAGGACACACATGACCTTATCATTGATATATTGGTTAATCAAAGATCATGTAGTCATGCACATTGGTGATGCTACTACTTGGTAAGCACTGAGAACTTGGTATCAAACCAAAAATTCATCATGTATGATGTTTTCGAAGACTAAGTTGAACACCATACGAATGGTATCAAGGACCTGTAAGACTAGCTTATGAATATCGAAGAGCTGATCATGGATGTGGAACTTGTGCATACATGACAAAAAGATTGCAAATATTTGTAAGTGGTGAATAAACTTGGGTTGATCGCAATTGAAGATGGCAAAGGATATTTTAAATGAATATTCATTTCTGATAAACTAAAGTGAATGAAGTATTCACAAAGAGTAATGATATCCTTCTCACTCAAAGTTTCATCCAAGAATCTCTCATAAGAGACATAGTCATATTTAGAAATATTGTCATCTCCAATAAAGTGAACCACAAACTAGAAATTATAAAAATAGGATCGTCAAGTACTTGTCCTATATCGATGTTTTGACATTTTCCAGCTTCTACATCAATAATATCATCACATTCTACAATGTACCATGTATCGAATGTAAAACATTCATACACATAAGTTCCACCACTATCTATTGATCCCCATTTCACAAGAAGTTTTGGACAATGTTGAAAAGTCTCTTATTTGAATGTGATGTTGTAGTTCTAACCCCAAGGAAAACATAATCCTTGAGTAAAATGCCTCACCGACAACTGCATTATGTTAATCGGCCTTTACATCACTCTTTTGGAATTCAAAACTCGAGATATTCATATTACCCTTGAGATTCTTCTCATTAATATCCTCGATCTCTGTTGATCTTTGGCATTCTTGCATTGTTAATTTAATCTCTCTTGGAGATTCTTTGTCTTCTTCGAGTTGGAAAATAATGCATTGGTGTTGCAAGTCTTGTGTGAATACTTTGTAACATCACATAGATGTTGAATGGTTGTTTATTGTGGATTTGATAGAAGAACAAGAGTTGATGACATAGTTGATTTGTTCATTTGTTGAACAATTTGGACTTGAGTCTCTTGAATCACATGTTCCAACTTGCTCCTCATTTAACCCCACTCGACACCATTGTTCTATGCTTTCATTGTTGTGTTCTTGCTAGTTGTCTTGACTCTGCAAATACAATGACTCCTTTTGTGTCGAGTGCCCTTCAATAATCTTTCATGCTTGATCTTGGACTTCTTTTTCACTTGGAATTAGTTCAAGTGACATCTTCTTTGATGATTGTTCTTCTCCATCACTTGAATCTCATACTTCATCCTCTGATGACGTTGATGAAAAATCATCGATGCTTGCAAGAGGAAATCCATAGCCATCTCATAAAGTACTGCTACTCATGGGACCTTTATGAAGCCAAGGCAAAAGCTATAATAACACCTTTGGAATATGGAGCTAGATGCAAGCTTGAATAATCGCTTTCTTGATTAACAAAGCTAGAAGTCTTTTCCGATCGAACTGAAGCACTATCCTTTACTTGGATAGTCAAATGAATATCTGTTGGCACACTTTTGGCTGCTGCAAATTGTTAGCATGTATCATTGAACGATTTCATGGTTTGTTTCCATTTTACCTTTCGAGTTTATCTTACAATGAATAGTCAAATGCATCAAATTATCTTGACATTGGCATGGATGCAACTACAATAGTCTTGGGCTACGGTTTGAGCTGATTAACATAATAATGAACATAAGAAGGCTCATTCAACAAATAGTTTGGAGTTAGCATCTTGATGTGCACATTGTACCAAGGCATTGAATCACTTTGTTTCAAAGAGCACCATTCCTTGAAATTGTCTCAATCAAAGACTCTTTTGCATTCACTCTTGAAAAGTCCCCAATTTCATTCCATAGAATTTTGAACATGTTGCCACCAATATATGATAGATCTCGTAAAGTACGATATCGCAAAAGTAACTTTGTCAAAATTAGAACTTGCATGACAACAAAAATAATAGTCCATGAAACTCAACCATTCACTTAATTCCATTGAGTGGCTTTTGTTGAAGTTCAATAATTTGGACCTTACTTGAGACTATTAATGACTCCCAAGAGGGATTGATTGACTGATTGTCAATTGAATGCAAAACTAGATGTCAAAAACAAGATCTAGATTAGCAATTCTACACACATCAATCAAGAGCAATAAAAAATCATTGATCTACATGAAGATATGACCCCCACACATGTGGTATGACCTTTAATCATAGAATAAAATTTCTAACACTTAGATTTCATTTGAATCACAAGACACATCAAGTACAGTGAAGGAAGTCGATATTGCCAATGTGCTCTCAAAAATTCTAAGGCATTACCATGGAATGGTAGATAGTATGTACAAAAGGCTTCCTTCCACATGACTTAGGTGAAAATCCAGCATGTAATAAGGAAGTTGATTGACACTTTTCGTGTTGGGTTCTGATAGTTTGCTTGTTGGCTCTGATACCACTTGTTGGGGTGGTACATGCTTTAGGCATTAATTAATTATTAGCTTTGATATCACTCTTGTTGAGTATAAAATCCAAACAAGAGAAAACTCAATGTCAAATTATTACAGGTTCTGTTGATTCTTTCTTAGATCGACAAGAGGAATATCTTTGTAGGTGTCTGAGACAACCATGAAGGGAGCGATACAGTTAGGCATCTATGACAACCATGCTTCCTTCAAATAAGATATTCTATTATGAACAGTGGAAACGAGTATCAATAGCATTGAAAGAGGTTATCAGAAAGTATTCATCAGTGTAAACACACATAAAGAAATGGAGAATATGTACATTAGCTTGTTGTAATAACAACAATAAGATCACAATCCTGTGCCTGAGAACGGTTCACAGTACTAATGCACTATGTGTTGTAATCCTACTATGTTGGTTACAGATTGAATAATATCTCTACTTCTATAATGATATCTTATTCTATGGAATCAGATAGTATGATACAATGGAGTTTACGGATTAACTCTGATTCACGCTTCCACCGATCTCTGATTGATCTTCGACTCTTTTCTTATCATATTCTTATTATTGTATATTTTGATCAATTGATTTATTGTGTATATACATACATCAGTTGTGGTGGTCACAAAGATTACAACTATACCGTTCGGTGTGAATTATGTAGGTAACAGTCGTGAAGTGGTGCAGTTACTACATAGTGAATGATACGTAGTCTGTATTGGGTAAAGTAGAGGGAGAGCTTCCTATTGAGTGGTGACAGTCGACAAACATTGAGGGTGTCGAATGAGTCAAGTTGACTATTTGCCCTTGAGTCGATGTCGTTGGAGTCGGATTTGAGTCCATCATTACCCCTTAAGCTTAACTCTTAGGATCTTGAATGAAGTTTAATAAGATTGCATAAGCCAACATGCTTCTCCCTTGATAGTAGTTTTGTCAAAATATCAGCCAACATACTCTCAGTATGAGAGTAACTTAATTCGACATCTTTGTTCAGAACTCTCTATAAGAAAATGAAATTGAACTTCAACATGTTTAGTACTAGAGCGAGTTCGTGGGTTCAGAGATCGAGCAATACAGCTCTGACTGTCGCAATAGAGTATAGTTGGTCTAAATTGAGAGAACATAAGATCCTAAAGCAATCTTTTGAGCCGGATAGTCTCCTTTACTGTAGAGGTGGTTGCAATGTATTCGGACTCTGTGGAAAACAAAGAGATGCATTTATGCTTTCGACTATTCCATGAGATGGGTCCTCCTACTAGAAAGCATAAGTAGCCAGAAGTGGATTTTTGTGTGTCCACGTCTCCAGCCCACGTCAGAGTCGGAATAAACATTAAGAGTTAGAGCATCTTATGTATTTCTATTATAGCACAGAGCATAGTGCTTCGTGGCTTATATGAATCTTAATGCTCTTAATAGAGCTTTCTAGTGAGGTAAGTTGAGATTCATCATATATTGTGACAATGTGCTGACTGTGTAGGCAAGATCAAGTTGAGTGCAGACCATGGCATACATGATCGATCCGACTAATGATAGGGGTATTTGCACATCTCCTTCTTCTCTGCTTTAGTCTTCGGGCATATGTCTTTCGATAGTTTAAATCCTGGATCCATAGGCGAGTCAGTCAACTTCTAGTTTTCCATGCCATGCCTACAGAGTACACTAGTTAGATAACTTTCTTGGCTTATCGCGATCCTTCTGTTTTCTCTCTCTCTCTCTCTCTCTCTCTCTCTCTCTCTCTCTCTCTCTCTCTCTAGTTATCTCAATCCCGAGGAGATAATGCACTAGGCCTGAATCGGTCATTTTGAATTCCTTCGACAATAGAGACTTTGTCTCTTGTAGTAAATGACTTGAATCATTGATGATCAAAGAGTTATCAACATATAGATCTATTTTAACATAGCTTGAAGCTCTGTGCTTGAGATAGACATTAGAGTTAGCATAATTTGAAGTAAAGTTGTGTTGCAACAAGAATCGATTGATTCTATTAAACCAAGCCCTTGGATCTTGCTTCAGCTCGTAGAGAGCTTTCTGCAACTTACATACCTTGTGTTATTGGCCTTGAAGGATGTAACCTTCGGGTTAATAGATATAGATGTCTTCTTGTATATATCCGTTCATGAATGTTATCTGAACATCCATCTGGTGAACTTCTATATCTTCAACAATTGTGATAGCAAGTAATGATTGAATTGGCTGAAGTATTACTACTGGACTGAACATCTCCGTGTAATCAATCCCATTAGTTTGTTCATATCCTTTGACGACTAGTCGAGCTTTCCATTTGCCTGTCGAACCATCTGGATTGAGCTTCAACTTGAAGATCCACTTAGTGTCAATGATCTTTGCATTAGGAGGAGGGTTGACAAGACACCATGTCTTGTTCTTCATTAGTGAACTATACTCAACATTCATGGTTGTGCACTAGTTGTCTGCATTTGAGCTCGACAGTGCTTCTGCTTCTAAGGCAGGTTCATCATAATTGATGAATGCCTAAGCGACATACACCAATCAGGCACATGTCGATGTCGAGCAGACCTTCGAATAATGGTCGGTTGCTGAGATGATGATTCTCCTAGCTGTGCGACATGAGTATTTCTGATTGTTGTTAGAATAGTTGTAGGTTGAGATCTCTATCGATGGTGATTGGAGTCATTGAAACAAAATCCTGCATTGGTTGCTTCTGCTTGAAGTCATAAAATCTATCTTTAAGGAAGACGACGTCTCGACTGACTGTGAAATTCGGCTCAATTTGCCATCGTAGATTTGATAGGCTTTGTGTGATGTTGAGTATCTAATGAAGATACTTCTATAGCTAACATGGTCAAGCTTCTTTCTCATATCAGAAGAAATCTGCACATAGCAAAGATAACCAAACACTCGGAGGTGCTTCAGACTCGGTTTGTATCCATGACAGGCTTCAAAATGGAGCTATGAGTCGACTACTTTAGTGCTTGAGTAATTCTGCAGATAACAAGCTGTTGAAATTGCTTCATCCCAAAAATTCTTGGATAAACTAAGCATTTGACATCATTAATCGTGTAGCATTGAGTAATGTTCGGTTCTTCCTCTCGGCTACTCCATTTTGCTGTGGTATGTAGCTAGTGGTGAACTGATGATGAATGTCGCATGATGATAAGTAGTCGGACATTTCATCTGACAGATTTTCTCTCCCACTATTTGGGCGAAGGGTCTTGAGCTTTTGACCAGTCTGTGTCTCAACAAACTCCTTGAATTAATTGAAGAAGTTGAATGCCTCAGACTTGTTATTGATGAGCATGATATTGGTGGATCTCGAATAGTCATCGATAAAAGTGATAAAATATAGTGCTGAATCCAAAGAGGGAGTATATATAGGGCTGCACAGATCAATATGTATCAATTCTAAAATGGACTTAGCTCTAGTGGCTTGTCCCTTTGGAAATTTTGCTAGGTTGTTTGCCTAGTAAGCACATCTCATTGACATGTCGAATGTTTGTGGAGGCATCATTGATGTTTAAATATTTAACCGTGCTATTGTGATTCATATACAAGACCAATCTCATGTTTAAATTTCCTAATCTTTGATGCCATAACTGAGCATTTGAAGTGCTCACATTGGTGGAAAGTACATACTCATGACTCAAGATGTACAAATCTGTTTGCAAAGAGGATTTGATTACTATCTTTATCCAAAATGGTACATTGCCTTGAATTGAACAGATGTCTATAGCCTTGATATGTGATCTTGCTGATAGACAGTAAATTCTTTATTGGTTTGGATATATAGTACACATTAAGCAATGTTGAATTACCATTTGGAAGATGAAGGCGTATAGGACCTTGGCCTTCAACTTGATGTGTACTGAGTCACCGAAGTAAATGTATTTCGAATATGCTAATGTGAGTTCTTCAAATAGGAATTTATATGGAGTCATGTGTTGAGAAACACATGAATCAAGATACCATAGAAGGACATATCTACTTTCTTGATCTTGTACCATCAGCAATGTTGGGTCTTCATGAGAGGTTCTGGCAAAATCAAATCCTCCATCCTGCTGCTGCATCTTCTTATCTACTTCGTTGTGCTTGAGAACTTGACAATCCTTGATGACATGATTGGTTCTCTTGCAGTACTTCAGAAGAGCTTGGTTTTCGCCTTTTGGTGTTGTCGATCGTGCTGTTGTAGTTGCTGGTTTGAATCAGTCTACTCAGCTTTAGTCTTCTTGTCCTTTGATGTTCTCTTCTTTTGGGTTGTTGCTTATTCGAATAGAGGACAATTGTCTTCATATTCGACATCAATAAGCTTTTTCTTCTTACTTCTTTTTGCAATAAACTTGTTGTCAAATTTTGCGGAGACAGGTCAGGAGCATTGTTGCTCAAGAGCAATACTAAATTGTCATAAGAGGGGGGAAGACTGGATAGAAGAGACATGTTAGCATTTTCATCCGATATTGGCAAACCTACTATAGCTAGCAGCAGTTTGAATTCATTCAGAAGATTAGTGAATGAGGTTCATTCACTCATCTTGAGCGACATTAACTTCTATCTCAAAAAGAGACGAGTTGAAACATCTGTCATTTCATATAAACCAGAAAGAATGTCCCATGCTTCTTTAGAACTGGAACAATTTGCTACATGAGCTATTTGTGAATATATAAGATTCAGAGATACAATGGCAAGTGCTTTTCCATTCTTAGCTTCCCAAGCGGTTAGCATGTCAGGTTCAGCCGATTATTTTGCCCTAAAATGTCAGTCTAACATAACCCTAGAGTTTTGCCAAGTTGGTGGCTAGGTAGATCAACCACCTCCATGATTCAAGGAATTTGGCCCTATAATTTAGGAATTATGACCAAAAAAGCATAACTAACCCTATGAATGAGATCTCAACTACTTTGACCTCAACTCACACGTGCCAAAATGAATTCACACATTTGGGACCCACCTATGTACAATTTACATGGTTTTGATCAAACTAGATTTGCCAATTTTTCACACTCCTCCTCAAAATTAGCTTGATCTATCTACAACTCTCTTTGCTTGATGAATGAATACTTTAGAAGTGTCTTAAAAAATCCAGCTCCAAACAAGGAACTTTTGAAACTCCACTAGAGAATGATGTCCATGAAGGATCTTTCACCACCTCTTAAAGGATCCCTTTCATGATGTTCCATTATTGTGTCGATATACATGTAGCACCCTTTCAAAAGTAAACACCATTCCAAGCTATGAATCTCAAGGCATTTTGTGCACTTGATGATATATCTCTTAGGCTATTAAATGCATAAAGAATGTTGCTAAATCCAACTTGCCTTGTTTGATTCATATGGGTGAGCCTTGATGGCTCCATCTTGTTACTCAAGGTTTTTTTTGGAGTTTTTGGGTCTTGAGCTTGCTCCTCTTCTTGACCTCCAAGCCTTTAATGATTTGAATAAGGTGCTGATCCAAAGGTGCATCTTCAAGTTTGAAAGTCTTCCACTCATGAAAGGCCATATTTCCACCATTGACAACTTCTTTGGTGAAATACATGTAGATTCTACAATCTCTACTTGAAGAGCATAAAACGACCATTATTCCTTTCATGGAATTAGGATAATCTTTGGTCCTTACATTGGAATGATCATGCACAAAGCATGTGGACTCAAAAATTTCCAAAACAAATGATGTTTTATCTTTTATGACTATATTCAAACTATTACAAAAATAGTTATCCAATGAGATCACTTTTTCAACAACAAATGTAGATTGGAAACCATTAAACCTCATTGTCTTGTCATATAACGTACTAAACATCATCAATCTTAAAGATAAGAAGCAAGTCACTTCATATCTACTAATACTATCCAAGAAGGATTCAAAGATAGTAGACTCTCCAATGCTCTTCACCCTTGCAAGATGCACACTTGATTGGAAAAATTGCATGCAATTTGATGACTTGGCCTTTGTCTCTGAGGTACTCCTTGGAGCTCTTGGGTGTTGAGGTTGATCCTCAAAATCTTCTTCTCTTTGATGCTCCTCCTCAATCCTTGCAAGTTTCTTGTCACCAAGATTGTTAGTTGCACTCACAATAGCAACACTACCATTCAATTTAAACAAGCTTCCATGTTTAAATCCTTTTGCTATGCAATTATCATTCTTCAAAATGGAGGAAACACCATGCTTGAAGTGGACATCCAAACCACTTTCCACAAGTTGACCAACACTTAGCATATTTTTGGTGATTGATGGTAGATAAAGATCATTTTCTAGATCCATACTTTTTAAGGATTCTAGACACAAAGAGATGGTACCAACACCATCTATTCTACACCCTTCATCGCTTGTAGTAAAGACAAACTTTTTAGCATCATTGAAAGAGTATAAAGTTGAGAAGAAGTCATGCTCATAAGTTATGTGGGAACTTGCCCCACTATCAATCCACCAAGTGTCTCTTGAATTGCCATTGCTTGTTGGTGAGGATGTAGATGATGCCATAAAGAATAGATCTCCTTCATCCTCCTCCTCTTCATGTGCAAGGTTTCCTTGTTTGTTCTCCTCCTCTTGTGCTCTTTGCCTCTTGTAGCATTCGGATGCAAAATGCCCCTTCTTTCCACAAAAGAAACATTTTAGGCTTGACTTATCCTTTGCCTTTGAACTTGATGTTTGATCCCGATGAATGGAGCGAGTGAATGCACCAGAGAACTGTCCTATGTGGAGCGCAGGAGGGCAGCAGAGCAAGGAGGGGAGATGGAGAGCAGGGAGGATCAATGGAGGATCGCGGTTGAGGATATGGCACTGGAGGATCACAACAGGAGGGAGGATATGGTAGTCAAGTGTGGCGGGAGCAATTTTGGAGGGAGATTCAACGATTTGTCCCTCTAAAATAGGGGCCCGTGGAAGTAGGACTTGTCGGGGGTAGTCCCTAGGACTTCCAAGATTTGTACTTGCCACAACGTGGCAACATTTTTGTGCCAGCTCAACTGCCACCTAGGGGTAAGCTAGGATGTGTGTGAAAAAGGGCCAAAATTGTTTTTGCCTCATAAACCAATGAAATCTTAGCTTTCACACAACTAGACATACCTTTTGGACAATGTGTGAAAACTAGACACACCTTTGGGGTGTGTGTGAAAACACCCTAAACATCTCCCAAAAAAGGGGCCCTACTATAACAAAAATGTTATGGGTTAGTGCCTTGCATGTTCACTTACCCCCAAGCTATCATTTTTTATGCAAGTCATATGGGACAATGGGACCTATTTTGTTGAAAAACAAGAAAACCTTAGAGCTTTTTTCAGAAATGTATATGATCTAACTTTTTCTCTTCAATGAATGTTGAGTTGTTTTGAAAACACCCTGAAGCAGTATCTTACAAGTTGGTTGCGTCAACATCGATCGATCGATCGATCGATCGGGCACGACGAAATGGGGAGCTTGCTTTTGTCGCAGAAAAGAAAACTATAACACAAGAAATGAGGAGGCGCTCCATTCTTTCTCTTGATTCCGGTACTTACATTATCTTCTATTCTTTCTCCTCATTTTTGAAAATATAGTTGCTTAATGTATTGTGATTCTAGTCATCATTCGTCATGTTATGGTTGTATATATCATCGTATCCAATTCTTCTATTCAGTCCTTATGATGTATTTGCACATTATGCCATTATTCTTATCATGTCATGCAGTTGCACGATATCTCATCATTTTCTAGTCTTCTTTTTGCATTCTTTATGATGCAGCTATTGTATAAGGAATAGCGATAAAATAATCTGGTTTTATTTATAATGATAGTTGTATTATGATTCTTTTTATTCTGAATGGTGCTTGCATTGTCTTCTGGCAAGTGCTCTGTTCTGGTAGTTGACGTGTTCTTTTTACATCAATTTGGTTGCATTGCGGATTTTCGTTTCACGAAATGCAAAACAATTCAAATGATTCACTGAGTTTAGTATGAACAAACAGATTTCAGGACACAAAGTTTGTTTTGTCACCTTTATATTATGCCAGCCAAAAGAACGTTCACGTTCATAAAAGAAAAGGCTTGGCTCTTTGTGGTCCACTTAATTGGCCCATGCTCGAAATTATGTCCATCATGCAATCTGGACCACTAAATTTTGGCAGATTATTTTATGTCCGTCGTGCAATCTGGACCACTCACTTTTGGCAGATTATTCTCCGTTGGCAATTCCCTTGAAATTCTTGACTACCATGGCAATATATAACTTCATTGTTGCTCCATTATTGCCATGCGGCATTCTTGCACTGGTTAGCTACATGAAGTAATTCCCAATGGTTGGCAAATGTCCTAAAATAATTGGACTCGCCATTCCTATGCCTCTCGCCTGGATATTTTAGTGAATTTGCCTTCCAATGGCCATTACATACTACATAGTTCTCAGCCATATGATTTTTGTTTTTTGACATATCCTTTCATGTGAGGAAATAGAAAATTCTAATTAACCAGCACTAGTGTTCCGTACTTATGGAATCTGGGACCTGAAAAATGTAAGGAAGGAGTATCTCTAGTAGCTTGTGGATAGAGTATTTTAATTGCATTATGTTTTGATGGAGAGGATTAGGTTTCCCTTTTTCGAAGAAAGAAAATCAAGGATAGAACAATATCTAGACTGAAGAGAGTCATAACTGTTAGTGATTTTAAAAAATGTTCATTCTAAAAAATGTTGCCTTTTTAATCCTCCAATTCAGAACTCTTATCAATTAAACTCCTCTAACTGCTAAATTTTCTCATTATTATAAATAGCTAGCATGTTGAAAATCTAACAAATAGACTAAATCATCTTAATCAACTAAATACCTACCCCTAAAAACTTTTGGATTTTCCAAAGAAACATAGAGTCACTTAGTTCCTTGGGCCTTGGCCCTCCCCCTCTCAAGACAAAATCACTCTACCTAAGTTGTTGTGATCAAGATCATAGTTTTCTTCAAGTGTTCTCAAGAACTTGATTCTAGTACCACGTAGCATTCTACTATCGTTTTCAGCTTGTTCAATGTTGAATCATACTCAAAATAAGTGATCTTGAACCTACCAGTTTGTTGCAATGGCAACTGTGTTGACAGATTTTGAGCTTGTTTCTCTCATTCTTAAACAATCTATTTTTTAAAATGCACTTACTTCTTTGTTTTGACACTGGTCTTAGATAGCTGCTTCGATTATGAACCTCTGCAATCTTGGTGGTTGTGGGGAAATTTCCGGTGGAACATTGATCTTTTCTGTCTTAATCTTGTGGAGTTTATCCAAGTGTATCTATGAATTTTTCTGTGGTCTCATTTGTGGAGACAATCGGAGTTGAACTTATGACCTCAAGTAAAGGAAGACCTCATGAACATGCCACTTTTTGGAGGACAACGGAATGTAGATTACTGGTTGCCATTGGTCCATATTTTCAAAATGGACCACTTCCCGTTTCAGATTAGTATTGAGCTGCCACCATGTGGCATGTGAGGTCTGGGGACAGCTCAAGTCCATTTTCTGGACTTGGACCCATTGCTTGCCATGTTGAGTTGCTATAGGTGACCTTATTCAAATGGGCCAATCACGTGCAAGGAACTAAATTGGGCCAATTACAAAGGCTAGTTCAACTAGAAATGAAAGCATCAATATGAAAGGAAGGTGGTCTTGGAAAGAAACGAAGAGAGCCCACTCAAATGGGAGTCGAGAGAAAAGGGCTGGGAAAACAGATTTGCTCGTTGTCTGAATCCATCCTTGGTCTCAAAATTTATGTGGTACCCTCTTTTCTTATATATCATCATGAAAAAAGTTAAAATATCTGAAATTTTTTGGCCAAGTTGGACAATAAGGGGCTACTGGATCGGCTTGTCTGATTGTCTTCAACTTCAGGTCCTCTATGTCGTATTGTACAGTTCAGAATTGAAGCATTTTTTTAATATTTGTATGATAATCAATTGTTTATGTACAACATGATAAATTTGCAATGCAAAAGATTAGCATATAAGCTGCAATGTAGTAATATATAAGATCATTTTTATTAATATAAGGTCAAAGTTTTGTGTGAATGACTTGCCCATTTGGTTAGCCTTATATTGAAGCGTATATGACCTAAATTGAGACAGTCTACCATCCATTTGTTGTATTCAGAACGTGTACGTGTAACAGTAAGGGTGAGACCTCCAACCAAAGATGAAGAAACAAAGGAAGACGGATTGCCCTTCATATTTCTTGATACAGAGAAGAATTCAGTGATTTTGCGTAGGAAGTATATATTGCTTCACTTGTTGTGCCTCATTTCCATATTCATGTTTGCAGAGTATCTACAACTTTGTATATCTACTTACTTCCAGATATAAGTATCAGAAAATATTTGAAGGCTTTGTGTTTGCAGATTAGATTGCTATGATATTTCAGCTTTAGTGTACGAATTGTTGACAATCCTACTTGCAAAGGTCATTGTGAAGACTGCTTAGAACTTTTTTTTTTTTGAAATTCAGAGGAAGTTTTGCTGACTTTAAAGAGTTCAAATTCGATGCTGTTCTGCCTGAAACAGCCCCACAAGTTGACGTCTATAATGCAGCTGCACAAACAGTTGTACAGGTACAATTTAAAACTCCTTGTTTTAAATATATGATTGAAAAATATAAGTATAGCAGAGCTCTGTCTGCAAGTTCTCAATGATAAATTTTCCTGCTAATATAATTGTCGTACATGATGAAGTTTGAGCAGGTACTACAAAAGACCAAGAAGGTTTTTTCAGTTACGTTATTTTTTGCAACTCTTCTGTAAAGCAGA
This sequence comes from Diphasiastrum complanatum, assembly GCA_029204225.1. Classification (NCBI taxonomy): domain Eukaryota; kingdom Viridiplantae; phylum Streptophyta; class Lycopodiopsida; order Lycopodiales; family Lycopodiaceae; genus Diphasiastrum; species Diphasiastrum complanatum. The sequence goes on along the minus strand of MU834295.1, from coordinate 5,098 downwards.
AATATGATCCAGTTGAACCGTGAGTGACAGGATGTTTTAGATGGGTACAATGGAACAATCATGGCGTATGGCCAAACAGGGGCTGGAAAGACATTTACACTTTCTGACATTGTTACAGATGAGCTTGTTGGAACCACTGTTGAAGGTTTGTTGTTACTCTAGCCACTTGCTTCCACATACTTGGTCCTGTTATGGCATAACCCATAGTCATAGTGAGAGATTTGCTGGATAACCAATAATCAAAAAGGCAGACCAGATTTAGACTAACTACAGCAAACAAAATCAAATCAATTTATTGCTTACATAAGCATGGATGCATTTCTATTGAACCTATAGTATATTTCAGGTCCCACATCCTGATAAAAACCCTCAGAGAGTAAGTTATTAATTTCAGACCTGTCAAATGCTGGGGAGATTCTCATCAATAATGGAAGCCCTACTGCAAGTAGTCGAGGCTTATAGTTTGGTTATGCTGTATCGTAGGAGAATTTTCTCCTCTAATGATCTAAGTTATGTGAAATAAAGCAATCTGAGTTAAGTGAAGTAAACGAAGCTCATCAATCTGGCCTACGAGTAGGAATAGGGCTATGCCTATGTGTAGGGACCCAATAGAAATTATTTCTCTAGTAAATGCTAATATTATTGAAAGGCCCATGTGCTTGACTAAATGGTCCAAGTGACAGATAATAGCAAGTGCAGACCTATGGTCCATATCGATGTCCTTGTCGATAGTTTATTGCCTATAACTATCTGTCCTCAAAAGAACTCTTCCTAGTGTTGGTACCGCGAAAATAATGAACCAAAAAGTAGAAGTGTTGATGCTATCAAAATAAAGGTGCTGGATAAAAAAAAATAAAGGTGATGATGCCACTACAAAAAGATGATTCCTAAAAAATGCATATATTAAAGAAGCTACCAAATGTATATGTCAAAGTTATGGTTGACAAATTGGAACAAGGACTAGATACCTCCTAACAGACGATCAAGCTACTACATGAATCGACCAGGAATGCCAGGTAAAGGTTTCAATATGAACCATGTGATTATAGTGTACAATACGAGCTTTGCTACATAAAAATACATACCATGCTAATTTGGTAACTATGGACATGGAATTGGGCCCTGTTATTTATTCTTGGTGTAATCAACAAAAAATATGTTTAGGTCTTTATTTGACATTATGAGCACATGACCTAGTTGCTACCTTTTTGTAGAGAACCTATTCTAGTCATTGAATGTATATCCTCTTGGGACATAATGAACCCTAATGCTAATCAGTAGCTTTTTGGAAGGTTTTCCTAAAGGGTCTTTGGGCTGTTAAGTAGGAGTACCTTCATTTATTCTAGGAGCTCAAGTTTTGGATTATAGCTTGGAGTCTGTCTTGGTCCTTGGTGTGGCTTCTCTCCTCCACACGTGTGTTAAGTTCGTGTACTCTATCTTTGAATCAACAAAGTTTCTCCTTTGTATAAGTGTGTGCATGTAGGGATTTTTAGAGTTGCTCTTTTCCGTTGGTGCTATATGTTTGATGTAAAAGCCAATATGGAGACTTATTTGTGTGTAGTCTGGATATTAATGTCAATTTTACTACAACCTGAGGTATGAATTTCTAGCTCCGTAGGATTTAGCTGGATCCACTTCCAATTGAGTTCCCCAACTTGAACTCTTAGCTTCAAGTCATTGGCATCCCACACCATTAGCATCCATTCACAAGGAATGTCCAAGCCTCACTCATGCTCAATGTGATGCCTGTTGCACCAGTTCGAATTAGCAGGCCAAATTACTGGTTCTAAGGTCATGGACCTTCATGTCCAAAGATTATTGATTGCAAAATTTTATTTTGCAATCGAATTCAGGTTGGTCAATAGGGGGAGGGTCAATTAGGTCTATCCTTCCCATGAGACTTGAGATTGAGGTTACATTTGAATTTGAAAAAAGGGAGCGGACAGTTTCCTGCCAAAGATTCAATAGGGTTCTCAGCCACTTTTGCACCTATAAGTAGAACTCATTTGTAAGAGTGACGGATAAAACGTTTCATGAGAGAAACAAGTGATTGGTCTACTAGTGCAAATTAGTGTGGGATGAAGGTCGAGAGGAGCTTGCTAATTTCAAAGTGATCATTGCTGAAGTGTCTTTCTTCTTCATTGAAATCTATCGGCGATTAGCTTGTGCAACATACCCCTTTGTGCACCCTTTTTCATAGTGCTTCATCCTGTCCAATGTGTATGTCTAAGAGTATAGAGGCTCTACTCCATAAAAATCAATCTGTTGGATGGTAAAATATTGGTGTCTGGGTGTTGTGTCTATTGCCATCTCATATTGTTTGGATCTCTTACGTGCAATTTCAAAGGGCCGCTCGGCCTAGGTTGACAGCTAAGCCTTTACTACCCGACTAAAGGCTATATTACTTGCAAAAAGCATTTTCACAGTTTTGCTATTCTAGAGCAAAATAATGAGTTTTCTCAAGTTTTACTTGGTTTTATTGTTATTTTAAGCATAGTGAAGGTGTCTTCAAGAAAATCACATGCTCTAAGCAATTGGTGATGTTATTTGATCGATACCACAGTTGTTATATGAGTTTTTTCATATTTTTTATGTATACTAGCATTAATGTGATTATACTAGTGTGGTGATGTGAAATAGTTATTGTTCCTAACTTGTGGCATCAGTTGAGGATACCCAAGTGACAAAAATCACTAGGAGAATGATCTTTTTTTGAGTGGATAACAAATATCTGCGTCCAAATAATTGTAGGGGATGTTGGAAGGTATCAAATTCAACATTGATTTATTGAAAGAGAAAAGTGTCGGATAATGTTAATGTAGTAAAATTTATGAATTTTGTGATTGAAGACATCAAGGTGACATTCAGACATTGGTTGGTGTTGTTGGAAGCAAACAAGACACTTGTGGTGGAAACTCAAGCTCCAAGTGCTTGAGTTTCCACCAATGCCACATAAGCCTGGGCTGACTTTGGATATGGCCAAGTCCATGGAAAAGTTTGATGGAAAAATTGATGGTTCACTTGACAAGTTGCAGGTATGGTTGGGCAGGTGGGAATGATAGACATTAGTGGCACTTTAGAGGCACAACAAGTGGGCTATGTTGTGTTGTTTTTGGAAGGTGTGGCATACAAATGGTGAAGCAAATATTGTAAAGTTGGCAAAAAATTGTATACTTAAAAGGATTTCAAAATTTCAATCAGGGTGGAGTTTATACTTCCATGGGAAGTCACAAGAGCTTGGCAAAATCACATGATGATTTAAAGATATGCTATTAAGTATCGTGATGTTATTATACCAATTATAAAAATGGTTATTGGAGCACAAGAATTTTGCTTTGTGAAGGGTCTTCACTTTTCTATCATGTGTGAGGTTAATAGGGTGAAGCCCAAATCCCTCAATCAAGCGGTAGAACTTGCTTTGATTTGTGATGACCAAAGGGAATCAATAAGTCATGGGATAGTGATTCAAGAATGTTCTAGGAAAATCATCCTAAGAGGAAGTTTCAGCCAAGTTCTTAGTCCAGAACTAAGAAGTTCAAAGAGATGGCGGGATAGTTTTCTCTTGTAAGTGAGCAAAATGTTCCAAGGGGTCGTATCAGCTATTCGTATGAGTCCTTTCATGCAGTGTATGGATTTGAGCCACATTATTCAGTTCGAGTGGGTCTCACTAATTGTAGTCCATGGGTCTTGCCAATTGTAGGGTGGAAAATGCAAGGCATGCTTGGATTATATGTGAGAAACCTTGTTGCTAGGTCGAGAAAATAGGAAGCAAGTTTTGGATCGAGAGCTGAGAGCTTTGTGGATCAACATAGGAGACTCTTGGTGTTTAAAGGACATAAAGTTCTCCTTTACGTTTCCAAAGACTCAAAGACTCTACGTATCGGTAAGTTTTCAAAGTTGTCACGTCGTTATTTTGGATCGTGGATGGTTATACAGACTGTAGACCAAAAAACTTGTATTGGAAAAATGGGAACGCCATTTGAGAAATTGAGTGATTCTTGAATACTTGGTGGCATGGAAGGAGTTATCTCATGAAGATGCAACTTGGGATACAATTGATTCTTTGTGAAGAGTTTTCTTTGATTTTGTCATCGACGACGATGACCCTTTTGGGGGGGGGGGGAATGTTACACCCTTTCGGGTTTACGGGCCAAACGATTGGTTCCACTGTCATGGACCTTTTTGGTCAAATATTGTTGACTACAAAATTCTAGTTTACAACTAGAATTAGGTCGATTTGACCCGTCCATCCGACAAGTGTCACTCATGCACTGGACCAAGTGTCCCAGTGAGCATATGGCACGTGTCACGTTGACCGGTCACCCTCCTTACTTTTTAGGAGACTCTCATGAGACCCAGTACCCCCTTGGCCATCTTGAATTTAGTCACTATAACAGATATTTACATTGCAATTTACAATTGTCTCCACAGGTCGGTGACTTAGCCATTTACATTTACCATTTATATTGGGCAAGGGATTCAAAGTACATGTGACATCCCTTCCCTCCTCAGATACATCACTTTCACTCTGTAATTGTTTATCTACGAAATCACTTTCTAGTTCTAATGATTTCAAAGTTAGATACTAGAGGATTCGAACGTGACGATTGTCGTGACAACTTTGTTCGAAGTTGATAGGCGTAGTCATGCATTAGAAGAAGGATCTTTCCGTAGAGCCCGATAGTGCCATCTATCAAATGCGATTTCATTACTATCGATTCCTCTTTCCTTTTTCCTACACAAGGGGAGAGTGTTGGTTATAGTAGATCACTGTGACGCTTGTGGCTCGCTGTTGTGAGTAAGTCTCCGCTCCTTTATTGTCCTTCCATGTTTCCGCTGTGGAGAACCAATAAGTTAAGAACTTTTTTAACTAATTTGTATGTAAAAAATCTTTCTAAGCATCACACTAGTGCAATACTATGTACCCTTTTTGTAGAGATCTCTCAAGGACTTACTCTACTCCTATGTACACTCAGACAGCCCATGTCAATAAACACACAAGTGATCTTGTTCAATAGCTCCAAATCATAGATAGTATCTACGGGTTTGCCTTGGATATTCTCCCCTCCTTTGGATTAGATGCTGGGGCTCTAAGATA
>MU834294.1:0-48089 GCA_029204225.1 Diphasiastrum complanatum | reverse complement strand
GCACTTGTTTCACGCCAACCAAGGACAGACCATCAGGGGGTCCTTCGTACTGGCTACCTCCCATGACAGTAGATTCTGGTAATGCTCTTGGTTTGGTCTCAAGCCTTACACAGTGATCCAGTCTATGCTGGAGAAGAAAAAAAGGAAATGGACCAAAAGAATATCGGATATGGGGATCAAAAAACACTCTTATCAGCTAGAAGATTATTCAGTTGAGTAGAGAATTGAAGATCGCCAAGCAACACGAAGAAAAATTCAAAGCTGAGCAGAAGACACACAGCAACAGCTGATTGCCTCAAAAGATACGTCAGCTCCTTGCAGAATGCCCTGACAACCGCACAAGATCAGGTGGACAAGGCCGTGCAGGATGCAAAGCAACAAATGCAGCTGCTACAAGGTCAACTACAGATGGCAAAGCAGGATCGCACACGTCTCCAAGGTGAATTGGATGCGACCACCCTTGAGTGTGATGCGTATCTTCAGACGCAAATACCAGATCATCCGATAACTCCGACGGAGAGTCGGGTATTTGTTCAAAAAAGCGAAAACTTACAAAGTGGCCCTTCAGGGATTCCAAGGCCGCTTTGACAGGTTCAAAGGAGCAGCTTCAACTGAGTTGGCAAAGGCTAAAAACAACTATCAGTGCTTATGAAAAAACAGCCGCTCAAGTGTTGGAAGCCGGACCACAAATCCTAGTATCGGTCATGCCGCAATTCTCCCCTACGCATCAAGAGGATGCACCAATGGATATAGGGCTGGATTCAAGTATGGACTAGAGGGGAGCTCCAGACGTGGAAGAACAACACCCAAGTCCACGGCAGTGCCAGTGGTTCCATCTTCATCAAGGACCACACCATTATTCAGAAGGATAATCAGCGTCGAGGACCAGATCCAGAGTTTTCTAGCGCAACATCCTCATGAGTCCTCGCGTGGTGGTTGGGTCCTTAAGTTTAAGACCTCGGAGATAGAGGCTAGCAAAGAATTGGACAAAATAACCGCATTGGGAGAGCAGCCGGCTTGGAAAATTACTATTTTTGAGATAACTCTGGAATCTATAAGGAGTTATGTGGCCAGCCCTCGCCAATTGCGGGGTAGATCCGTATTATGTGTCAATGCCGCGATGAAATAAATGGAAGGATTTGGGATTGGCTATGGACAAAATTACAATACATATGCCCAATTGGGCCAATCATCCATCAGCCATTTAGTTGGACAATATCCGTGGATTTCCACTGGGCCTTACAAGCATACCAGCAGGAGTATCTACACTCTCTCGATCCAACAATGAGACAATCGATACTATTTGCAAAATATTTAACTCTGATGGCGTCAGTGGCAACCATATGGGATGATTGTCTTCCACCTTTGGCATTCGATCCAAATAAGCCAATGGCCTCAGAGAATATCAAGGATCAACTGCCGGTTGTTCGACTATATTTTCGTGCAGCAATGATGGGAGGCTCTTGGGAATCTCGCTTCACTTATTGGACAACTTCCAAGTGGATTGTTGGAGCTCATTGGTGTTTTTTGTCGCATAATTTGGATTTTAATATTGCCCTGCTCAATTTTATGGAGAAGGTTGCAGTATCATTTAATAAAGATTCGTCGGGAAGCCAATAAAAGTCCCCAATAACTGCATCTCACAGATGTCGTGGGACCGCCACCAATTTTAGTGGGGAATACTGTTGGAGGGTTTTGCGGATCCCAAGGCAACCCTAACCCTAGTTAATAAGTGAGAGGGATTTGTCACCCTACGTGTGTAAGTCCAACCCGATGATCACACTGTTATTTGATTAGTTACAAGTCAATAAAAGAAATTGAGCCCTTTTTGTGGGACTTTTAATGTTGCAAGGCCTAAATGTCAAGTTAGTGAATAAAGTTGGGTTTCCCTCCAATTTGGATGGTTCCCACTCTTTTTAAGATTTGAATAATTAGGGAGGCAAAAATGGACCAATAAGATTTAGAGGCCAGGGTCCTCCTCTCTACTATAAAAAGAGACCAACTCAAGCTCATACAGATGTTCATTACCTCATTTTTATAAAGCAGATTGGTTCTCTTGTGAAATGGATTGATGAATGTCCTTTCCTCCATCTCTCATGCTTTATTTGTGTTTTGCTAATTGTTGGATTTGATTGTTATTGGAATTGCATGTTATTTAACTTTTTATGAGGGAGAAAGGGAGAGAGAGAAAGAGTAAGCTATCTTGTTGTGGATCTAGTGTTAATGGATGTAGTGTTAATGCTTAGGGTTAATGGATGTTAGAGTTAAATTTGGATCTTCCATTCATGCTAAAATCTGAACTATACTATCGCTCTCATGGGAACGAATCTATGCGTGACAGGAAACTTCATCTCTTTGATGCTAGATTGATTAGATCTTGGATTGAGGTTAGGCAAGGAAAGAAACCCATGACACATGGATTTTAAGAACCCATGCACGTACATCATGGCTTGGTGGAAATTGTAGTATTATATCTTGTCTTTGATTAGTTGCTATCAAAGTTTTCAATGACAAACAACTCTTTTTTCTCTTGTGGTGTCTTTGTTATTTCTCGCACATTAGCATCTAAAAGCAATGCTCTTACAACTTTCTCTCTTGTCTCTTCAAACACACTCAATCTCCGTCTCATTTTTCTAACATGCATTGGACAATGCATTTTTAGGATTCATGTCTTGGTTCACCACTTGAGGATTAAAATTGGGCATAGTAGTTGTTCCAATACTAGTAGTTAGGATTTGTTGAATCCTCAAAAATCAAGTGCCTCTTCCGTACTAAAACTCCACCATTAGTTGGTATACCAAGTTTGTCTCGTGTTAATAAAATGCCTTTCTATTTCATCCAACAATCTTTCACACTAGCTGGAGCATTAAGAATATTCTTATTTATTCTCCATGTGCATCGAAAGGCTTCTGCATAGGACCACATGTATTAATTGCATTCACCTCTATTGTATTTTTGTCTTCCATAAAAACTAGGGGCTATAGTGTTGGAAAGAGAGAATGCAATAACGACAAGTTGAAGACTATAGCGACTTATCGAGCACAATGAATAAAAGCCTTTTTTCCTAATGCATGACTACGCCTATCAATATTGAATAAAACATAGTGACAGAAGTCACATTCAATCTTATAGTGAGCAACTTTGAAATCATTAGTACTATAGTAATTTCATAGCCAAATAATGAAGTATTGAATTATCAAACAAAACAATAAGAGATTATCAATTACAACCAATCACAAAAATGCATACATTCTAACATAATACTGAATGCAAGAAAATGAGTAGATTGATTCAGCATGTAGCATGTACAAAATCAGATGATGATGAGCATAAGACAAGTGCAGATAGAAACTACATTCTCTAAGTTATCTTTGAGTAACTGAAACTTTGTATGATGTAATTATGTTGATAAGCAGTAAGCACAATAACATTACTAAGCTCTAAGCTAATATAGAAATGAAACTAGAAAAGAGCATAATAGAGAACTTCAATACATGAAAATAATAGAAATATGATCAGCTATTTATACTAAGCAAATAAAGCACGTCCAATAGGACAACTAATTAGGTCGTAGATCGCAAAAGTCAGTTGTCCATAATGAGTTGGCATCCATCCAATTAGGACTTCCCGAAAATTTACTTGCTAGACGGTTAGGGCAAGTCTTTAGCTTCAATTCAAGTGGCACAATAACTTCTTTCATTTGACATGGCCGAAGTGGCCGAAGTCTTTGACTTTCGTCGGGGACGTCGATATGTCGGATGATGTTCGATAAAGATTGTCGGAGCCATATGTGAGTGATTTTCGAGTATTTCTGCAGATTGTGTAGAAACACAAAGAGAACTGCAGAACTGGATAATAAGTGGATGAAGATTAAAGATCAATTTATTCAATAATCAGGAGGAAAAATTCTAACACTCCCCCTTAGTCTGAATCCATGAATGCTTTGACCTTTAAACTTAGTATTGCACAAAATTTTCTGTGTGCATCCAAGCTTAATGCTTTAGTAAAAATATCTGTCGTCATATCTTGCGTTCAACAATACTGCAAGTCAACCTCTTTGTCAAGAACTTTGCTTCTGACATAGTGATACTTAATTTCAATGTGCTTACTCCTAAACTGAAATCTAGGGTTGGTTGTTGAAGCAATGGCACTTTGATTATAACATTCTTAACAACCCTAGATACAAACTCAATAAGAACTTGATCAAACATCAAACATAAGATGAAATGAAGTTTTTGTCCATACAAAAACAGTAAGCTAATTTATTTTACATGTTTGGATCTGAATATAGCATTCTACAAGATTGCAAGATATCACCAATATAGTGCACCAATGAATAGATGAACCCAAGAGAACTCATGTATAAGCATGAAATGTGATGAAAGAGAGAGAATGCTTCTCTTCCCATGTGTGTACAACTACATATAACAAATCCATGTCTCATTAATGATCTTGGTTTCCCTCCATATCAAAAATCCTTCCAATAATATGGACTAGATTCAATGTCTCCAACATTCAAAATTGAATCTACCAAACTCGGCCTCGTACTATTTCTCTCACTTTAAAAAGTTGTAATTCAAAAACATTTGAACTAAAATAACTTTGAAATGACAATCTCTAAGTCTAGTATGAAAATTGGCCTCAATTGCCAAATAAACAAATATGACCAAATATGACTAAACTAGTTGAAATCTCTCACACTCCCTCTTCAACTAGTTTTAGCATAGACTTTGAGAATACTCCAAGTGAAGCCCTATGCTTCATAAACAAGTCTTTTCCCAATGCTTTGGTGAAGATATCAGCTACACATTCCCTTGAGGACACATATTGAAGCTCCACCTCCTTTGCCATGACTTGCTCTCTCACCAAGTGATATGCCACCTCAATATGCTTGCTCCTAGCATGAAAGATAGACATGCTTGTCAGCTTTTGGGCTAATAGGTTGTCACAAAAGACGATTGGGATCTCTGAAAAATCCAACAAGTGAAGATCCTTTCTTGATCCATACCATCCCTTTTGTGCAATGAGTAAGAGCTTTGTACTTGACTTCACTAGATGACAATGAGATAGTGGCTTGTTTCTTTGACAATGTGCAAATAGCTCCATCGCCTATGAAAATACAATGTGCACTTATGGATCTCCTATCCACTTGATTGTGAAGTTTTTAGCACATGTGAACTTTACCACACACCTTACAAGATCTTACTGAGGTGTTGTGATTGCACAAGATTGATCAAAGAACAGATTACTTGAAAAATCTATGGCAAGAGCACAATGACATACATCAGACCGAAAAAACTAACTTCTCACTATGAGGATTCAATGTCAAAAATAATTCCAAGTGTTCAGTATGAGAAAAACAGGCTGCTCTCGGGTAGAGAGAGAAAATATACACTAGAAAACTCAAGTAGAGAGAGAATGAGTTCAAAATGCCAAAATCTCAATATTCACAATATGGCAAAAGATGCCAAAGCTTCCCTACATCAAAGTGGCTCGAGTTCCTACAGTGGAGTTGCATGAAAAGTCCACTTAACTCAGTTAACTCAACTAACAAGGATCCACATGTGTAACTGCATGCATGGATATTGCATGTACTGCATGTCAGCTCTCAAAATTGCCTAGACATGTGTAGATCACGAAAACTACTTTGCATGTTGCATGCACTGATTGCATGTGGCTTGCATGCATACTGAATGACATTGCATGCTATCTGAACTTTTGCATGACATCAAATTTGGATCTATCTAACTCAAACTCGACCTATTCTAGAAGGTTATGTGCTCAATTCACATACCTTTATGTACAAACATAGTTTACAATGGAAATATCATGGATATGGCCCCAAAACTTGAGATAGGAAGATATTATTTTACTAATCTTCACACTCCTCCTTAAAATATATGTTCCTATCCAACATAGACTTTGAAATTAGGCCAAGGTTAGACCTCATCTTGATAAAGACATTCTTGAGTAATGGCTTGGTGAGAAGATCTGCAACACAATTTGAAGATCCAACATGCTCCAATAAGATCTCTCTCCCAATGACTTTTTCTCTTACAAAATGATGAGCAACCTCGATGTGTTTGCTCCTTGCATGGAACACGTGATTGTTTGCAAGAGCCTGAGCCGAGATGTTAGCATTCTTGATAATTGGAAGATCTTTATCTGCATAACACTTCAGTTCCAAAAGTAGCCTTTTGTTCCATAAAACCTCCTTTGTTGTGGTTGTAAGAGATTTGTATTCTGCTTCACAGGTTGATAAGGATATAGTTGTCTACTTCTTTTATAGCCAAGAAACTAGATGTCCTCTTAGAAAAATTGTGTAAGCACTTGTGGCTTTCTATTCAACCTGTCTCCTGCAAAATCTGAATATAAAAAAGCAATCAAATTCAGATGTTCTCCTTTGTAGAATAATCCATAATCCAAGGTAGAAGATATATACCTCAAGATTCTTTTAGCCAACTTCCAGTGATATAACTTTGGATCCTACATGTGTTGACTTAGCTTATGCATACTAAAGCTTAGATCAGGCCTAGTCACAGTTAACCATATAAGTGAGCCAATAAGACTCCTATAGATAGTGATGTCCACAAAATATTTTTCATCATCTTTCATAGGAACTTTTACAATGTGCTCCATAGGTGTATCTATGCCTTTACAGTTTTCCATTTGGAATTTCTTGAGCATGGAAAGTGCATATCTACTTTGACTAATGAAGGCATGACCTTTTCAAAAGTCAATTTCAAGGCCTAAAATATAGTGAAGAACTCCTAAGTGCTGCATCTTAAATTCACTACCAAGTGCATGCTTAGTTTCTTCAACTAGCTTCTCATTATTTCCACAAAGAATGATATCATCTACATAGATGAGAAGAATAATTACAAAATTATCTACAAATTTAATATACAAAGAGGGGTCATATTCACTAAGACAAAATCCGCGTGATGTGAGATAGGAGTTGAGCCTTGCATACCAAGACCTTGGTGCTTGTTTCAATCCATAGAGACTTTTGAACAAAAGATAAACTTTTGATTCTTCACCTTCTATCACAAAACTAGGAGGCTGCTCCATGTAAATCTCCTCCTCAAGGTAACCATTGAGAAAGGCATTAGAAACATCAAGTTGAAACATTCTCCAATTGTGAAAACATGCAAGAGATATGAGGCTTCAACCCACTTCTCGGATTGAAGTGCTTCTTGGACATCCTTAGGCTCTTCATCTGATATGAAAAGTGCATGATAGGAAGTTTCACCTTCCACTTGCCTTCCTTCAACATCATATGTGAGCCTTCTTGGCTTAGATCTCTCTCTTGTAGATCTTCTTGGTGTAGGTGCTTGAAGTTGCTCCTCCTCAAGCCTCGGCCTCACCACTTCTTGAGCAACATCAAGATTGATAATTGTAGATCTTGCATGAGACTCCTTGATTTGTGATTCATCCAAGTTAAATTTCTGATCTTCATGAAAGATCACATCTCTACTTACAACATTCTTGTCAGTAGAGGGAAGATATACTTTGTATTGCAAGATTAGGAAGCCTATTACAAAGATAATTTGCACATGCAACTGCTTCTCCCCAAAATTCTTTAGGTAGAGAAGCTTCTAGCCTAATGGCTTTTGCACATTCACACAAAGTTCTATTTCTTCTCTCAGCAACTCCATTTTGCTGAGGAGTATATGAACAAGAAAATTCTCTTTGTATTCCCTCTCTCTCACAAAAGTCTTTAAACTTATTGGAAGTGTATTCACCTCCACTATCACTTCTCAAAGCTTTCAACTTGAAAGTAAACTACTTTTCTACATAAGCTTTGAAAGTAAGGAAAACATCATAAATCATGGCTTTAGAAAACAACATATAGATCCAAGAATATCTTGTATAATCATCTACAAAGGAAACAAAGCAACTTGCCCCTTCTTTGCTTTTGGTTGAAGAGAAATGAACATCAGAGTGCACGAGTTCAAATGGATGCTTTGTTTTGATGGTTGATCTTGGAAAAGGCCTTTTGTGTGATTTTGCCAAAACACAAGCTTCACAAGGTTGAAGCTCCTTTGATAGTGTCTTTGGCAGTCCAACAGCTTTTCCTTCCTTGACCATAGATTGCATGGCTTTGAAATTGGGATGTCCCAATCTCTTATGCCACAGATCCTCCTAAAGAACCTTGGTATCATAAGCAGTATCTGAAATGTTAGCACTCTCCCTAGAATCTAGTTTGTACAAATTTTCAATTCTAGATCCTCTAGCAATAACTTCATTTTCTCTTGAGATTATACACTTGTCAACTTGAAACTTGACATCCAATCCACTATCAAACAACTATCCTACACTAATGAGATTCTTGGTTAGTCTAGGTACATAAAGTACATCATGTAAGCAAAAAGATTTTGATGATGATGCATGCAGTGGAATACTACCTATTCCTTCAATTATACACTCTACATCATTAGCAGTATAGATTGATCTTTTTGCACCTAGATATGGCATGAGACTTGTGAAAGAGTTTCTAGAACTAGACATATGGGAACTAGCCCCACTATCTATCCACCAGACTTCATCATTCTTGAAAGGAAAAGATGATAAACTAGACATCATTAAAGGATTTTCTCTTTCACTCTCAACACCCTCACACTCATCCTCATTAGTAAGGTAAGCTTGCTTAAATTGGTTCTTCTTCTTGAAACAGTTTGATGCATAGTGGCCTTTCTTGCCACAGAAAAAACACTTGATATTTGACAGCTTTTTCTTGCCACTGGATGTTGCATCTTGTGAGGACTGATCCTCACCACCTTCTTTGGCTTTGTCCTTCTTGAAGTGTTGTTGACCTTTGCCCTTGCCTCTTGACTTGTCTCTGATGAAGAGTGCTTTGTCATCTCCACCATCTTTCAATGAAAGTCTGTTGATCCTCAACATCTTGTTCTCTTGCCTGCTTTCTTCAGCAATGAGAACACCTTGCAGTGTCTCCAAGGATGGAAGTTCCTCCCTGACAGCATAAGGCTGAACAATATTGTCATACTCATCTCTAAGTCCATTAAGGACTACTTGAACAAGTTCAGTGTTCTTAAGAGCATCTCCAATACCAGCTAACTCTTGATGAAGATCCTTTACTCTCATTACATATGATGAAGCACTCTCATCTACTTTCTGATAAGTTAGAAAGATTTGGTTTCTAAGTGTAAGCAATCTAGAAGTATTCTTAATTTCATAGATTGTTTTTAAAGTGTCCCAAGCCTCCTTAACAGTGGTACATGTATTGATCTCTCTTAACACTTCATTTGTGAAATTCATTTTTATAAATGAAGAGCAATTCTGGTTCTTTTGTTGAATGCTGCAACTTCATTAGGTGCTGTAGGTTCTTATTCAGCTCCACTCACAATGTCCATTACATCTTGTATAATCAATAATGATTCCAATCTAATCTTCCACATTGCATAATTGGAAGATGTTAATCTCTCACTGTGTTTCAAAAAATGTGAACCAGATGAAGACATTTTCTTAATGAGAAATTCTAGTAATGACAAAGATGAAGTTGAAAATGTTGCTTGCTATCTCAACCTAGGATCTAACATTGATAATGTTGATCCAACCCTTGAAATCTAGAAATAGAATGTGAGATCAAACTCTCAACTAAAAAAATCAATCTATCTTGAATTTGGATCTTGCTTCAATCACAGAAATGAGGCACATGCAAATAAGAAGTCTATCTCTCCCACGAGTTTCAAAGAACTAATAAACTCTCTAGGAGTTTACTTTCAACTCAGACACAATAATTTGTGTGAAATGAAAAGTCTAAGACCTCACAAAACTTACTTCTATCCAATTCTTCTTGATTGACAATGAAGATTGAAGAAATTGGTGAAAAGAATTGATGTGTGCTTACTTTGGCATATCCCACGAGATAAGTACTCTCTCAAACTCTTTGATTGCCTAAAAATCTTCTAAAAACAAATCAAATTGATCTAGAAACTTGAGCAACACATTCTACTTTTCAAGCTATAGAACATCAAATTTGGATCATTCCTTGAGAATTAGCACTCAAAAAAAGAGGGCTGATTTCACACGTGTGAGCTCTCTGTCCGTACAGGGCTCAGCTGAGGCAGATCAGACTTGATTTGATCCACCTTTGATCCAGAAATGGCTTGTTTGTCAGCGAGTTTGGATTCCTCTCCCAAATCCGAGTTCCTACAAGCAAAAGCACTGTTGTTATGATGTATACACCCTCACCTCTTCAAAGCATGAAGCTCTGATACCATGTGAAGTTTTTAGCCTTCACCACACACGTTATAGGATCTTATTGAGGTGTTGTGATTGCACAAGATTGATCAAAGGACAAATTACTTGAAAATTCTATGGCAAGAGTACAATGGCATACATCAAACTGAAAAAACTAACTTCTCACTATGACGATTCAATGTCAGAAATAATTCTAAGTGCTCAGTATGAGAAAAACAGGCTACTCTCAGGTAGAGAGAGAAAATATACACTAGAAAACTCGGGTAGAGAGATAATGAGTCCAAAATGCCAAAATCTCAATATTGCAAAATATGCCAAAGCTTCCCTACATCAAAGTGGCTTGAGTTCCTATAGTGGAGTTGCATGGAAGATCTGTAATTCGATTGATCGACAACAAATTTGGCTTCAGGTTCGAAACATACAATACATTTGGTATCAGCTTCGCCAATCCATTCTGAAAAAATCAGTCTGATAGTACCTTCACCTTCGATTGTGTGTGAGCTGTTGTCTCCGAGGTGAACAAACTTCTTGGTGTTGTAGGCCGAATAGTCGATAAATCATTCTTGATGGCTCATCATGTGTTGTGTTGTTCTAGAATCGAGGAACCATTCCTCCGATTGTTTGACATGGTGATGATTCACCATGAAGGCTTTATGCTTGTCGTCCTCTTCGAGCATATGCTTTGTATTGTTTGTTGCATTGGCTTGTTAATTTGGCTGCTTCTTCTTGCTATTGTTGAGCTTCAAGATTTGGCAGTCCTGGGTCCTCTTGTAGTTTAGCATAATAATCTTCTTTTGTTATGAGCGGATTGCTGATTCTTAGTCTACGGACCTTGCTTCTGTGTCTGCTTCTGATTGATGTCGAATTGTCTGACAACTTCTTTCTTATGTTGCTTCTTCATGTTCTTCTTGGAGAACAAAGCCTAGGAGTCATTGATGGAGGACGAGGATGCTCCATTCCTTTGAATTTCATACTACAGTAGCATAATTATGACTCTGGAGAAAGTTAAATATGAGTGTGTGAAAATCATCATCACCCAGTTTTCATAAGAGAATGGCAAGCTAGACAATAAGGTCATTACAACATCCAAATCTTCGATTACTGAACCTATTGTTGCCATTTGCTATAGCAGAGTCTTGAATTGATTAATGTGATTATGAACATAATCACCTTCTATTATTCTGAGAGAGAAGAACTTTCTCCTCAGATGCAGCTTCGAAGTGACATCTCTCACTTCTAAAGCGTGCTCAAGACGAATGCCTTGCCATCCTTGAGCTTCGACTTGGAAATGGCTTGTTGATCGACATTGGGAAGTAGTTTGGTTCCAACGACTATTTTCCATAATTCCTTGGCCCCGAAATATCCGGTGAGGGAATCCTTGGTGCATGAAAGCACGTTTTATTGGATTTAGATAGACTACAACTATGACGAATTGGAGACTGCCCTACTTGATCATGGCTTCAAAGTCACCGGATCGATGCAATCGATTCCATAGCCATGCACAAAGTAGATTGATTTAAAGAGATTTCGCTTTGCGGAAGTGTTTTAGTGCAAAAACTTGGAGCTTTACAATCGACACATACTAACAGTCACAAATTTGGTTTAATCTACGAATAATTTTATCTGCAAGCAAGAAACGATCTGAACACAAATCAATGAGCATTCAACATGACATACATGACCTAGATTACTTGAACAATGATTATTCAGTCCTGAGTAGATATAGTTTGAATGCAAACAGAGTCGCGTCCTTTTTGAAACAATACTCTGTGATAACAGAGAGAAAGAACAAGTAATTGCGCTCTTGATGTTCTACTGATCGATTAGATTAATAATCGAGCTAATAACCATCTAACTGATCAATTGGTAAATTGCTTGGTTATATACGCATGGTTGGCTAATTAAAAGAATGTTTAGTCTATACTTTACAATTAGGATTAAGGCACTACGTCTTGTTAGCAGTCGCCTTCGGACAATATCTGGTATTGTTGGAGATTTTGTCTGGTCGTTATGCAGGTATTGTTGAGCCGCCAAATGGTTGAGCTGACTATTTGAATTGATTCTCCTACATATAATCTGCCAATACTTCAGGGGCTCCCTCCTTCATACTCCCAAGAAGCCTCAATGAGTGGAGCCCGTAGCCATTTCACTAGATATTCACGTTGAACGCCAGTTCGCTTTCTATGTGTCAATATTTGTTCTGGTACAAGCTGCCTCTTCGTATCATCAAGTGCCGTTGGTGGGTGCCAAAGTTCATGTTGCTGATCAAATCGCTCATCTGGTTTGTACTGTTTAATTAATGAGATATGAAACACATTGTGTATATCCAAGCTGGATGGCAGCGCGAATCGGTAAGCCACTGGGTTGATCTTCTTGGTGACATAATATGGCCCCTCATAAGGTCGAACGAACTTATGAGAGAAACCTTTTGGTAACGCAATGTTCTTTGTGTTCAGCCACACTTGATCACCTTCCTCAAATTCCATTTCTCGTCGATGTGGGTTTACGTCAGCTGCCATACTTCTTTGGGACTTCTCTGAAAATGACTTCACCTCTGTCAGCTTTGTGTGTCACTCATTGATGAATTCCTCCACAGTGGGTACTGGAGTTTCTTGCACGCCTGTAAGAAAAGAGCTTGGAACAATTGGTAGCTGACCATTGCTTATCTCGAAGGGTGCCCTTCCAGTAGATCTGTTCACTTGGTTGTTATGTGCAAACTCGAGAATATCCAAGTAGTTGACCCAATCGAATTGGTTCCAAGCGACATAATTTCGTAAATATTGTTCAATCTGTCGATTGACTCGTTCCGTTTGCCCATCTCTGAGGGTGATATGCAGTGCTGAAATTCAGTCTAGTTCCCACGAGGTGAAATAGACAAGTCCAAAACTTTTCGACGAACTTGGTGTCTCGGTCAGAAATAATCGTTCTAGGTAGGCCGTGGTATTTGAAGACACATTTGAAAAATAACCTTGCCACTTCTTCAGCTGTTGTTAAAATTGGCAAAAGCTAACTTGGTTAAATCTTGTAAATACCATAATGACTTGTACCTATCATCATTAGACATGTGTGGAGCCTGTTCCCACGTGTGAAATCTATGCCTAAGTCATTTAGATAGATCATAAATGTTGTACAAATCATTTAAATTGGAAACTAGTGGCTAAATTGGCCAAAAACTAGTTTAGTAGTATTATGACACTTGGCACCATTCTAGTGGTAGAAAATGCTATATCACATGGGTAGGAGTGGTCTCCCACGTGTGAAATATCATATAGAAAGTTCAGATCCATTGTATATATATTTCATACATGTCAAAAGTCAAATCTCCTAGATTGTAGGACCTATCTCCTAATTTGTAGGAATCTAGAAGGTCAACACTAGCCACCAATGATGATGTGGCAAATTAATGGAATCTTAGCCAAAGTGGATATGGATAAGCACTATGACCTGTCTCACACGTTCTGGAAGTGTCTTAGAGAGAGAGTATGATGATTTTTGTATTTAATCCATGATGGATCCACTTTGAGAAATGAATGAGGCAAGATCTTGGTTTTGGAGGCATATCTTGAGTATTCTCATATTTGTGTTGTGATTTTATGGTTCTATTGCTTTCTAACACTTGTGTACTTCACTCTCTGCTGTAATTCCGTACAGGTACTGTTCTTCACACGTGTGAAGGCAGTAGGTCTCAAGTTTAATCATTTGCTTGTTGTTCTTGCTAGATTTTTGATGGGAAATTGATCTAATTCTAGATCTAATCATTGGTTGATTAGTAGACCATGTAATCTAGCTTCCAACACCTCTTGAGGATCTGATCTAGATCCATTCTTGGTCTTTATTTCTCTGAAATTTCACATGGTATCAGAGCCAAGTACAAGAGATTAAAGCATTGATCTAAACAACACCCAGATTGGCAAGTTTTTTGAGAAAACTCACTAATCTTGAGTGGGCGAGTTTGAAGAGTTAGTTAGCCTTGATATTTGTGCATCAAACTTGGTTGTGGGATGCAGGGTTACTCTTCACACGTGTTAGGACGTACAGTACCAGTTTTGGAGCTATATTTTTCAGTTTGATGCTATATCTTACTCATACACCCAAACTAGCAGGTTTTTTGGAAACTAGCTAATCTTGAGGTAGCGAGTTTGAATAGATAGATAGAATCATTATATTTGTACCAAATATTTTTGTGGGCTTCATGTGTACTTACCACACGTGTGAGGCCGTACATAACCTGTTATGAGCAATAAAATTCAGTTTTGGTGCATTTAATGCCTCATACACCCAAAACTAGTCAATCTAGTGCATTTTTCAAGCTTTGTAATGCATTGTTTCTATTCCTTTGATTTGTTCTTGGTATAGATCAATCATATAGATGATTTGAATCTTTATTACAGTACATTAAAGCTGATCTTCATATGCTTTGGGTGTGCATTAAAGTTGAGAGTGAAAGATTGCCAAAAACCATAGATTAAGGAGTGATTTGCAAGGGAAGAGATTGAAATCCATTGTATCTTCACTCTAGATGTGTTCAAGAGTGAAAGGGTTGAGACTAGAAGCATCTAAGTGCTAGAAGTCAGCCTTGGATAAGTCCTCCAAGTGAAATCTTAAGTGAATTTCTAGAGCACAAACACTCATAAAGGCAAAATCTACCAATACAAGTGATAAGCATTGTTGGAGAGTTCTAGAAGTGATTTTTGAGATCTAAGTCACATTGTTCCACTCCTACTCAAAGAGTTGAGTTTTGTTTGGCTTGAAAGAGAGTCATAGAGGTGTGTAAGTCACATGTGTAGTGTTTGATCCAAAAATCCTAAGAGTTCCTTCCTTTGTAGAGGGCAAGTTCTAGTAACTCATTTCTTGACTTTGGTGGAAAAATTGTCTCCTTCATTGTGATCAAATCTTGCTAAGTGGCATTAGCTCTTTGTAAGCACATATCTTAGTGAGAGAGAAGTATCACATTTTTGAATTTCATTCCAACTCTAAAGAGGTAGAGTCATTGGTACTTGGTGGAGTCCAATAGGGGTGAATGAATTCAATTTTTGAGCACAATTTGACATTGTATGTATGAAACTCAAATAAGTTCTAATTCAACTTTCTTTGTGAGAGGGTGAGGGTCAAGTTGTGATCCCATTGGGAGTATAGAACAAGGAGGAGTCCATATTTGAGTGTTCATACATGGTTGGGATCTTTGTGAATCTCTAGATGTCTAATTTTTAAGCTTGGTGAAAAATTATTGACATAGATTGTTATCAAACCATTTCATGTCCATTCCAAATCTCAAGAGTGAGATTATTTGGGTCAAGAGGATTCCAAAAGGCGTGATTGGATCTGATCTTTGTGTGTTTGAATCAAGTATACATGTCAAGTTTATGTGATCTAGTGTAGATCATTTTTTTTTTTTTGTGAAAGTTAGTGGTTTAATTTGTTGTCGAATCAAATCAAATTCAATCAAAATCTTAAGAGTGAGATTATTTTGGTCAAGAGTGAGTCCAAAAGAAGTGATTGAGTTTGATTTTCAAGTATTTGAAACAAAACCCATCCTTTGTTCAAGAATATCAAAAGTTGAGTGAACTAGTCAAGAGAAAAGAAAAATCTAGGAGTCAAATCTTTTCAAATCCATTCCAACTCTCAAAAGAAAGAGTCATTGGTGTTTGTTGAGTCCAATAGGGGTGTTTGAATCTGATTTTTGTGATTTGATAGAGTGCTTTGGTCTTAGTGATCAAAGCAAAAATTAGTTTCCAATTGACTAGGTTGAAAAGAGATATGATTCAAAATTTGTCTTGTGTAGATCCTTCTAGATTGTTGAATGTGTTCAAATCTAGTTTCTTGAGAGTCACAAATTACATTTTGAAAAGTCATATCACAAAGTTTTACTTCCTCATCATGGCATCAATAGGTGGCAACCTATTGGAGGCAAGTAAGGATCCTAAATGCAACCTTTGTGGCAAGAGAGATCATTTTGTCTCAAGATGCTACAAAATGAAGACCAATCCATCCAAGGAGAACCAAAGCAAGGGGGCCGAGGTGAAGGATGGAGATTCAAGTGCAAAATGCAAAGGCAAGAAGGACAAATCTAAGGAAATGTGTTTCCTTTGTGGAAAGATGCATGAGGCTTGGAGTCTCACAAGGACTTACAAGAGTTGTCTTCAAAAATCCATCACCACACATTTCAAACCTCTAGAAGTTTTTCATTTGGAAGTGCATTGTTTGGTTCAAGATGCAAAGAAAGATGTTTCTTTCATGAATGTCACTTGGATTTATTTCATGTTCTTGGAAAGCATTTTGTTTGGAACTTTGGATAAGTTCAAAGTTATTGTTATGATCCAAGAGAAACCAAGCAAAATTAAGGAGGAGCAATCACAAAATGAAAATAGTTCCATTTATGCTCTCATGACATCTTTTGAAGAACTATTTTGCTTTGAAGAGATTTTTGTATCTCAAATGTGGATTAAGGCAATACTAGTTAAGTGTGATGCCTTAATAGATAGCAAAGCATGTTTTCCTTGTAAACTTACATTGAGTATAAAGACAAGGAAATGGAAATGTCTTCATGATGTATTTTCTTTTGGTTTCAATAAGATCATGAATGATGTGTTCATTCATAATGTTGAAAGTTGTAAATTTTCAATTTTAAAGGCAAGTTGTAAACTTCTTATGAGAATAAGTGAAGCATCCAAAGTGGACACTTATATCCATAAGCAAGTAGTTAGCCTTATTGAGATGGAAATAGTTCTTGATTTCAATATTAGAAAAATCATGTCAAGTTGTGGTGATTTTTGGACTTATGGTTCTAGCATAAGTAATATTGTTGATCATAGAAAGTGCACAATGTATGGTCATGTTTATTGTGATCATTATGAGACATGGAGGTCTCGGATTTTCATCAAGGAGGAGCACCAAGAAGTTGATCTTAAGGAGTCATCTCAAGGTTCAAGTGTGCCAAGGATTGAGGAGGAGAGTCCTTCTCAAGTTATGATTCCAAGAAGAATATCAAGAGACATGGTTGAGCTCATATGGCTCACATTTCAAGGGAAAGAGGAGCACATTTCAAGTGGTATAGATCTTATGCTTTCTTCTCATATGTCATTTGGTGAATCAATTTGCTTTGGTGAGACTTTTGCAACTCAAAGTTGGAGTAAAGCAATACTAGTTGAGTATGGTGTCTCTCTTGAGAACATAGTTGATGTTCTTAATGATTTCAAATTGATTTTAGATCAATTAGAAAGCAAATGGTTATTTCATCAAATGTATGCTCTTGAATCTTGCAAGAGCAAGAGTGATTTGCTCATTCATAGTATGAAAATTTGTCTTTTTTCATGTATTGAGGCAAATTGTAAACTCTTTATGAGAGTAAGTGAATCATCCTCTAAGGACACTTATCTCCATAATGAAGTATTTAGCCTCATTAGATCTGAGATTAGAATGGAAATCAAGCATGAAGATATGATGCGAACTCTTGGTTATTATAGCATGCATAGTCTTGCCAATGTTGATGAGCCAAATTCTCGAGATCTTGGTAACATGATGTTGGATCTTTGTGATCCTTATGAGTCAAGAAGGACTCTTTATTTTCTCATGGAATTTCAGCTATTTTTGAGCTTTTGGATCAACCATATGTTTCAAGGATGGAACAAATCAATGGAAAAAGTGATCAAGTAGTGCAAAGCTCTCAAGTTCATCAAAGAAGTCAACATCAAGGAGGCACTATCATGGATATGGTGATCTTGGATCTTCATCAAACTCATTGGCTGATCTTCACACCTATGAACCTGCAATGATCAGCCTTAAGTGTTGTAAATAGATGTACCATAGATGTATCAAGTTAGTTTTGAGGAGGAGTGTTAAAATTGGCAAAAGCTAACTTGGTTAAATCTTGTAAATACCATAATGACTTGTACCTATCATCATTAGACATGTGTGGAGCCTGTTCCCACGTGTGAAATCTATGCCTAAGTCATTTAGATAGATCATAAATGTTGTACATATCATTTAAATTGGAAACTAGTGGCTAAATTGGCCAAAAACTAGTTTAGTAGTATTATGACACTTGGCACCATTCTAGTGGTAGAAAATGCTATATCACATGGGTAGGAGTGGTCTCCCACGTGTGAAATATCATATAGAAAGTTCAGATCCATTGTATATATATTTCATACATGTCAAAAGTCAAATCTCCTAGATTGTAGGACCTATCTCCTAATTTGTAGGAATCTAGAAGGTCAACACTAGCCACCAATGATGATGTGGCAAATTAATGGAATCTTAGCCAAAGTGGATATGGATAAGCACTATGACCTGTCTCACACGTTCTGGAAGTGTCTTAGAGAGAGAGTATGATGATTTTTGTATTTAATCCATGATGGATCCACTTTGAGAAATGAATGAGGCAAGATCTTGGTTTTGGAGGCATATCTTGAGTATTCTCATATTTGTGTTGTGATTTTATGGTTCTATTGCTTTCTAACACTTGTGTACTTCACTCTCTGCTGTAATTCCGTACAGGTACTGTTCTTCACACGTGTGAAGGCAGTAGGTCTCAAGTTTAATCATTTGCTTGTTGTTCTTGCTAGATTTTTGATGGGAAATTGATCTAATTCTAGATCTAATCATTGGTTGATTAGTAGACCATGTAATCTAGCTTCCAACACCTCTTGAGGATCTGATCTAGATCCATTCTTGGTCTTTATTTCTCTGAAATTTCACAGCTGTCACTGAACTTTTAGTTGGTACCAGATGAACTTGCTTTGAATAGCAGTCAACCACCACATAAATTGAGTCGAAGCCTTGGCATCGTGGTAGTTGAACAATAAAACCTATGCTCACCGAATCCCATGGGTATGCTTGTACCCATAATGGTTGGAGTAGTCTTGTTGTAGCTAGCGGTTCCACCTTCACTTGTTGACATGTTGGGCATGTTTGCACATAGGATTCAACGTCTGCCCACATACCTGGCCAATAGAAGCCTCTTTTGAGAAGTTCATACATGCGATTCACCCCTGGATGTTCGGCGGCTAGTACGTCATGATGTTCTTGCAAGACTTTCTTCCTCAAGTTGATGGTGTCTGGGACATGTACTCTGCGTTGTTTATAAACAACCATTTGATCTTTCCAAGTGAAATGTTTATGAGGCTTTCCCAGCTGGAATTCGATCATTAAGTCCTTCGCCAACGCATTTGCACCATAATTCTCTCTGATTTCTTGGAGTAGGCCAGTCACCTGCGTTGTCACCATTGCCATCAAGTGTTCCTGTCTACTTAGTGCGTCCGCCACCACATTGTTCTTTCCCGCCGTTTGTACAATGTCTATATTGAATTTTGAGAGAAAGTTTTTCCATTGCATTTGCTTTGGCGTGAGCATACCTTGGGATGAGAAGTACTTGAGTGATACATTATCAATAAAGGCCTTAAAGGGTTTTTTTTAGCCACATAATGTCTCCAATGCTCCACTGCTTGAACTACTGCGACCATTTCTTTTTCATGAGTTGGCCATCGTCGCTCTACGTCACTCAATTTCTTTAAAAAATATGCAACAAGTTTTTCGTCTTGCATCAACACGGCCCCAATAGCAAAGTTCGACGCATCTGTATGTATTTCGAAAGGTTTGCTAAAGTACGGTAAGACCAAAAGGTGTAGTTGAAGATACTCCAGTAAAGATAGCAGGAGTGCAATTTGTGATCACCTTTGAGGTAATGAAAATTCCTGAATCGCCTTCCGCCTATCGAGTTCTATTGGGAAGACCTCGGTTGAGAGTCCTACTTGTCCCCCCCCCCCCCCCCCGTGCGGATTTTCTCTACTACAATTTTCTACAATGTTTCTAGAATCTACAGTTGTCTACTCTCCAGGGTCGCGCGCTTCCTCTCTCTCTCTCTCTCTCTCTCTCTCTCTCTCTCTCTCTCTCTCTCTCTCTCTCTCTCTCTCTCTCTCTCTCTCTCTCTCTCTCTCTCTCTCTCTCTCTCTCTCTCTCTCTCTCTCTCTCTCTCTCTCTCTCTCTCTCTCTCTCTCTCTCTCTCTCTCTCTCTCTCTCTCCAGGGCGGGCATTGATTGGCCATTGCCCAGTGGCAAGTGTCGTTGTAAGTTTTGTGAGAGCTATTTAATGCCAACTTAAATTTTAATACATAAATTATAATCATAAGGATTCATGAATCATAACTTATAACTATGATTTTTCATGACCCATAACTTGCCAAGGCCATGAGTTGGAATTTGGACTCGTGAGTCGCGACTCCCGACTCGCTCATGAGTCATGACCATGCTCATTCGGAGTCATTGCTTCAATTTTCAATGCTCGATAATGCTAAGTCCTGACTCCTGACTCCTAAGGTGGTCACTGGTAGACTAAAACTATAAACCTATAAATCTTGAAATTGATAGGCTAAAAACTTTTTTTTTTAATTTTTTAAAGCCAAAAACCTATGTTCAAAATATGAATAGGCTTTTTACCTATGAGTAATTAAACTTGTAGGTTTTGAAAACCTACCCAAAAAAAATTGTTAGGTGAATTTTGTTTTTTGTAGGCTTTTTAACATGGATTATAGGTTTTTGGTGAGCACTGGGCCCAATCTCCTAAACATGAGTTGAAAGTATGCACTCCCTATTCCATGTGGTTGTGAGGCCTAGCATGCTTGCATTGAGCTTAAATGCGCTCTCCTCACTCTTGGATGAGGGTGGGGCCCAACTTGGCATTACATCCAAGGTGGAAGTGAGGGGTAGGTAGTGTTATCCACAACCCCTACTTCATGGTAGGAGAGTATTGCTTGCTATGGTGCATGTAGGGTTGCTCCACCCCACAACAAGCACCCAAAATCCAACTCTTCTTAGTATGAGGGTGGATCCCCATTGGATTGGGTTTCCCATGTAGAATCATCTCCTCTACCCTCACCTTGAAGTCAAGTATAATTATGCTCTCCATGTTGGTGACTTCTGCAAAGTTAGCGAATGGCGCTCTAATATTATTTTTGAGGTTACTGTATTGAATAATATGCTTGAAAACTCGAAAATGTATGCGATATATGAAGTCAAGCTTCTTGATCTACCACTATCGGATTAGATAATATCTGTAAACTGTTTTCTATACCAACCAAAGCAAACACAGAGGATCCCTCTCAAGCCACATTCCCCTTGAGACCGGACGTAGGACCTTTGCCTAGCCTCGCCCACTCAAATCTATCACAGAATCAGCCCACGTGGAAACATCCATCCAACCATCTGTGCTTTCACCATTAAGCAGCACATTGCCTCAGTCACGCCCCACCACTTTTTGGTCGATAGCCCTTATAGCTAAACGATCGGCAGCTATCCCGCACCGGTAGCTAACCACCCGTGCTTTACACTCGAATTCGAGCAACATCTCTGTATCAATGGTTAACCCGTATAGTTCAAATATGTCACCCCGCACCCCACAAGGCATAGACCGTGCTTTCACCAACCTAATGGCAGCACATTGTTTCATCTGTCCTACGTGTAGACGGCGCCAGGCCCGAACCGCGGGAACTGACCATGCTTACACCTCAAGGGCAGCACCTTGCCTCATCAAGTCCCTCGTTCTGCTGACCACCCTGAACGTGGACGCACCCATGCTTACACCATGGGCAGCACCTTGCACAACGGTTGTCCTGACAAATCCCAAAACGTGGCCATCCCTGTAAGACTTGCGTAGCTGACCGGCTAGTCGGCTCTGATACCACATGTTGCGCCGGCGCCTCAAAGGGCGCTGGGACTTGAGCGGTTTCCCCAACATGCGCTTAAGTCTAACATTCATCCATCATGCACTTACGTAAAAGCCAACTCAGAGACGTAACAAGCTTAACCATTCAGACTTAAGAAAACTGGAATCCCAACCAACCCAAAAGCCAACTCATAATCCGTCCCCAAAAGGTAACCAAAGGCAAAGACAAGCCACACATGAACCCTGGTCGCCAAACTGACCAATTGGCATAGCGGCAAGCCACACGTCGGTGACGTGGACCCTTAGGCGCCGGCGACGCAAAAAGGTTGTAGTAAGGGTCCTTCCACTTGGACCAGTCCCGGAGGCGAAACCGAAATGGTAATCATCTCCAAGGATCAACTTTATTAGATCTGGAAGAGGTTACATTCATACATAGACTGACCGGTCTCGGGGCCACCAACACGTGCTGGGCATTGTGCCTGGCTCATGCTGGTAGAGGGAGCTGAGACCTGGCGACTGGATTCCTGGCACTGGTTGAGCTGCCCAAGTTTCTGTCTGCCGGACTCCCCTTATAGTTCTGTTGTGATTCGGCACACCCCCTCTGTCCTGAAAGCATGCTTTTTAGGACTTAGTTTTTATTTTGCTGATTAAGCCTGGCAAAATCAGTCTGGCTCCCGGACATGGGTCCCGGGAGCCGTCCCGGCGGCAGAATCAACTTGCTTCCTGACTAGGCCATGACTCGAGCTCCAGAGCTAGCTCATGACTTGTGACTGCTTGACTGGCTCACCACAGGTCGGAGGCTCAGTTTTTGACGTTCTAACTTGCTCTGGGACCTTAGGGAGCGTCACCCCTTAGAGTCTTACAGGGCACGCTGGGTGCACCTGAGTCAGCTTTACAATAGTGTCCGAACGACTAGTCAGAAGTGTGACGACTAGTCGGAAGTGTTCGACGAATAGTCGATGACAAACGATTAGTTGGTGTCACCTGAGTCGACAAAACACTATTGTCGATTCCTTTGTACTTCTGCAAATTGTTAGGAAACAAGTGTATTTCTGCAGAGTGTGTGACTGTACAAGTATTTACATGCTACTAATGAATGGGTCTAGATTAGCAATGAGATAAGGGATGGAGAGGATAGAAATCCAACACTATTGGCTGCACACCACCTCAATGAATGCTTTTCTAGGAAGGTACGAATTGGAAATATGGCAAGTACATCCGAAAGGCAAGAGAAAATGATTGTTGAAAAATCAACCAAGGGTTGATGATTTGGATTTAGAAGATGTAGATGCTCTAGTTTTTAATTGTGAATTGGCAATGACTAAATATTTGCAAAAGTCAACAATAGCTATTTTAAAGGAATGACTTGGGTTAACGACACAACCATCATTTTTAACTCGTCGACAACAAAAAAAATTTGAAAAAAAAAACCAAAAAAGATTACTCTTTTTTAATGCAATGACATAACTCCCAAGATTAACAATAAACAATATACCCCCCAAGATGGACAAGAGCATTCTCTCCATTTTCTTGTGAAATAGTTCTCACAATGGCCAGACCTTTGAGAAATCTTTGAAGGGGATATGTTATTTGGCAAAGTTTATTCTCTATTAGAACTATATATTGATATGACCTAAGTGCTTCATGTGTGCCACTAACGTAGCTTACATTTGTTAGTAAATATGAATAACACTTTGTCAATAGTTGCTCTAATCACCAAAAAAGACAACAATGGCTACATAAAACAAGTTTTCTAGACATTATATTTTGTAACAATGTTTGAGATATTCTAGGTCATGTTGGTGGGTCATGTTTGTTAAAGTTAATGAACATTTGTAGCAAGTAACATGATGCCACAAACAACGTTTGATTAAGACACATTGGGATTTCATTACAGCTATGCCATATATGCACATATATCAACAAATGGATTCTAAAGTGAAGCGTTTTCTATCTTGTAACTTTTTTTGCATCTTTCAAAGATTCAGTTCTCCTTGTCGAAAGAAAGTATTTCACTTAATTGGCAAAAAACATTGCCAATACCCTATTGAATATTCAAAGCTAACATATTGAGCCTCATGCCAATACATTTCTAATTCTAGAGCATCAATAAGCATTCTACCTCCTTTTAGAAAAGGAGGATGTGTACTTTGTTGTCATTAATTCTCAATGATGTTCTCAACACATGTTCCCACCATGTATATAGCTTACTTCCATCATTATTTTTTCTATCATGTCAAAAGTATGTGTATGAAGACTTTGAAAGTTTAGTATTAGATCTTGTGTTTTTTTTGTAGATTTTCTTATCGTTATTATCAACAACTTGTAGAACTCTATGATATGCACTTTAAAAAATAGAAAAACCAAATCACATGATGTTTTCATAATATTGTATAATGAGAGCATTACAACAAAGGAATAATAAGATCTGTAATAGATGACTTTGAAAAATATGAAGCCCTCAATCCAACGTGTTATCCAAATACTTGAAAAGAAGAGAAGATCACTGCCACAGATTTTATTTATTTATTTATTGTGGACTTTATTAGTTCAAAGGAATGTTTAGTTTGAAGTCTTTTACAATTTCAATGTTACCTAGAAAGTGTAGATGTAAGAATTTCATGGAAAATGTTTTTAACCAAAATAATAGTAGATTATTTTCAAGCATTAATCATGTAAATTCTTTCTAAGAATGTGATTCCAGCCCACTCTCATGTCAACCAAAAACCTAATGTGGTGTCTTAGACCAACTCAGCCATCCTAGAATTTGACATGTATTATTATGATCTTGTGAATTTTGTCCATATTGTCAATTTGAAATCAAGTCACCACATGTTTTGCCAAATAACTTTAAGGAGCTAGTTCTACTTTTGCAGGCTTGGAATATTTTGCAAAACCTCAATCTTCCTTTATAGAGCCACTATTAATCTGTCAAGTGAGTTTGGTGATCCCAAGTAGCAAGAATTCTCTCAAGTGTTATTGATGCATTTATTGTAAATCGATTCTCTCAAGATGCTTAATTATACTTTCTCTCTTTGTTATTTGCAAACTAGTTAACTCTTTTTTGGAATGTACTTTTTAGGAATTCTTAATTTCACAATTACTCTCAAGTTTTACTATCGCCTCCCTTATTGTCTTTGCAAACCTACTATGTCTAGAGATTGAATCTAAGAACGTCAAACGAATTATAACATAGTTTTCTCCCTTTGAGCATGAAACTCAATGACTTCACTTTCCTCATCACCATGGGCTTTATTTAGTACTTGAAACAAGTCATAAAGTTCTTTCTCTTCAATGGGCACCATTGTTAAAGTTGGAAATCATTGCCATCAACTTTATCTATAGATGTAAAACCAACAAAATCATAAATGCTTTTCAATAGGTAAAATTTAATGACTAAACAATCAATGTCATGGTTGTGGCCCATAACCTATTGGAAGTTAGTTTTACAATTGTGGTATTCTAGAGAACAAAACCAACTCTTTGAATAATAGCATACAATACATTTTATTCAATCATGGATGTCCTTATCTATTTTGTTCACACTTAAAAATCTTAAGGAAGAAAGGACCACCACTGTTAAATAGTTTTGTTCTAGTTGGAATACAAAGGCAATCAGTTTTGAGGGTCATGGTAGAAAATGAGCTCACAAGCAAAAGGAATCGAAGACTATATGAGCCTCCTCATGTACAACTAGTGGGTCTTCCAGCTCATTAGAATACAAGAGAGTATCTGAGCTTATTTACAAACTAGAATTTCAATAAGATGAGGGATTGCAATAAAGAAGCACAATGTAGCAATGTATGGAGCGATGATTTTGTGCAAGCAACCAATTTTGCAAGACAACAAGCAAGATCACGTAAGCCTCTTATTATACTTGTCTTGAAATTTGAAAAATATTGCAACTTGAATTTTAGCTACGATTTCTAAGAATAGAAGATAGTTTAGGATATGTCAAAAAGATTACAAGAACAATATTTACCTACTTTGGACACTATGTATAATGAGGTTCCTTTCACAACCAAAAGAGCAAAGAAGAACCATACATTTGAATTTTTTTGATTCAAATCACCTTGGGGAATTTGGATTTATGAAGTTAAACGTTAGATCCAATTTCCTTTGGGAGTATGTCTCATGACCAATCCTAGATTGTAGGAAGGATTAAAGTGAAATGTGGAAGAAACTGATAAATAGTGAGCCACCCAAGATGGAAGGGAGACAAATCCATAATGAAGAAATTGAGAATGTCCAAGCAGTCCCATAGTGTCATCAAGGTTTAATAGGAGGAGACTTATGTAGGGCATGGTGCATTGCTAATAGAGCACAAATCATTTCCTCAGAACTTGCAAGATTTGATGGAGGATCTGGTCTAAACGTAATATTTGAAATGCTATTAGAGAGTTGGAACCTACAAGAATTAACCTTGCAACATCTACATTAAAGTTAGAGGATAAATTTAGTGTTAAGTTACTAGGAATGACAAATGGCATGTGTGTCAAGTGTTGAATATGTCAACTTTGTCACAATAAATCTTTATGAAATACCACAATTGAATAACGTTTCATTACAATGACCCTAGCTGCCAGTGTCCTCAACAAGATGTGACTTGGGGACAAATTCAATTTATCTCTACAAAATGTGGATATGGCTATTGAGATTGATCCACATATATTGGAAACACAACATGTTGATGCAAGATAATAACATGTTCACCATTCATATGATGAGTCTAAAGATAGAACATAAGTGAAAGATAGAGAAAACACTTGGATCGATTTAGCCAATTAAACTTTAGCTTTAGTTTCAATCAACTACTTGAATTTCAAATTTTCTTCTTAGTCCATAAATTTATGTCCTTACCATATATGCCCATTAGATGGTGAAGTTGGTAATAGCGAGGAAGAGAATAGCATATGTTTTTTATGTCTATATAGTCAATCAAATCGAGAGTATAAAAATGCTGTTTTTTTTTAGTATAGGCAAGTACATCTTAAGAAGACTATATATGTTTATTGAGGAGGAGCTAGCCAAATGGAGACACTCCAAACTAAAGCAAATAAGAAGCCAGTTGCTTTTGAATCCTATTTATGAGGACTCTTTTGAAAGTGTCATTGTCCTAAATGGGATGGTGATGTTATAGCCTCAAGTGATTTTCTAGATTGAATCTTTGCTTAGTTGAAGTGCCTATGGGGTGTGTCACTCAAAACAAACGTATTAGGACAAAGGAGCTGATTCCTACAGAATGGAGCTGATTGCCAAAATTTGAGGATATTTTTCGCTCACAAGGATGAAAGTCTTGCTCAAAATCTAATCAATTTGGAGGATTAGGTGTACAAGGTACTTATAGCATAACCTTTTTATGTTCACAAGTAACAGCAGTTCATGAAGGTTCAATGCTATAAGTACCCCCGAAACGCACTCCGGGGGGTTGGCAAGGTACGGAACGGTTCCTCCGTACCATGGAACCCTAAAAATAAGGCCTAACAATGGTCTAAAAACCCAAGAAAATGGCTAAAATACTCAAGAAAGGCCCAATTCTAAAAATAAAAGTACCTAATACTATTTTTAGGTTTATTTTTCTGTATTTTTGGGCAAAATGCACGTTCTGTACCCATTCTATACATTCTCCCTACGGAATGGTACGGGATGGGGTTCCGTTCGTTCCGTATTTCTTCATAGGTTCAATGTATTAGTGCTACTATGTTACCATTCCACATAATAACCCAACGGGGTTGGCTCCTAGCTTGGCATCCAAAGTTTCTTTGGTCCCATGTTCTAGCCTCCCCTTTGAAACCAAGAAGCATTCCAGAGAATAGAGTTCCAGATCCCAAATATAACAACCTAAATCTCTTACCATTAAGTACTAAGAAGTTTAAATCATAGTAACAGTGAATCATGATTTGAATCCCTCTGCATCAATTTGGATGAAAGACGTAGTTTTGAAGAATTCGAATTTCCCCATGTTGTCTTCTGAAATTTTATAGAAGACTAGGGTTTTTTGAATCTTCTGCAAATGCACATATAAAAAAAGACTGAATTAATTCAAGTCTTGATTCAAATTCACTTGTGTCTATGCTTCAATCATGATTGCTAGCAGAACAGAGATGGTAAATCAAAAAGAGCTCCAGAAGATTTTGAAATCTTTGCATCAAACCTTTGATATACAGTTTCTTCAAGTAACCATAATTCTGTCACGTTAAAGCATATACACCAGCAGATATTACACATTCAACATTATTATACTGTCAAGCGTCCTTACCGAGGTTCTAACCCAGTAAGTTTCAAACTGACACATTCTAACGCTTTCAGGATCAAAAACGTGGCACAATTCTAAGAGCAAAGGGTGCCTTAGTTACAACATATGTATAGCTCACACGTATTAGAAGTAGCACAGCCTCGTATATAAATCAATTACCAGGCATCAATAAATAAACTACTTGTAACCCTTCAGATTTTGCAGTATCACCTATATAGGCTACTATGATGTTCAGGACTCCGGATCTGATTAGACAGCCAGGAGCTGCTTATCGAACAAATTCTGTTAAAAGAGCAATCTTTGATCTGTTTTTGACACCAACATAGTACCCATCAGGAGAATCTCTTTGTTTTTTCAACAGAACATGCTTCTGCAACCTCTTCGCCAATTTCATCTGCACTGAATCAAAGCCTATGAAAATGACCTGGATCCAGAAAGGTCAGTGTTAGGAAATTATACATAATCTGATTTCTATGTTCTATAAGACGAATGCAAATAAAGTACAATGAAAAGAAAATTTATTTGTATAAGAAGTGCCCTAGTAACAAGATATTGTAGTCTTATTCATTGAAGTCTAACATTGTACTCACATCACAGTATAAGCTCCATAATTCTCAAGGTCACACACAATGTCAAGTGAATCACTAAATAAGCAAAAATATTTTGTGTAGGTACGGTACATTTGTAAACTAGAAGCCATGAAGGGGGAACTATCAGGACACAAGCAAGAAGATTTTGGTAGCTTATCATAACGCATGAAAATAATTTTATCAAGAAAGATAGCTTCAGAAAGAAAAAAGTGAAACTCAAATTGATCACTACCAACGCATAAAACTCATGTTGCATCAACCAACCTTCAGTCAGAAGACCTGATACAAAAAAGTAAAGAAGTTCTGAAGATAAGGAGATAAATGTGGAGTGCAGTGAAACCAGGCATATGTAAGTAACCATCCGAGATGGTATTGGTGCAAGTAACGACACAAACTAAGAGGTCTGCAGTCCTTACAAAGTAATATATTTTTTATCAAGGTGCTATACAAAGTAAGAAACACTTAGTGATGACCTTTTAGAATGATCATGTTTATCCTCAAACAAGCAACAGACAAATATAAGGATGATCGAAACCTACTTACCAAATTGAAGCTCCTTAGTGAATCAGTTTTCAAGTTTGTAAAGTAGCAATAACTGTGGATTTCATCAGACAAGTGTAACTTGCTTCTCATACAAATTTTTCATTCCTTAGAAACAAAGGGACATGCCAGAGAAGTCTTTTGGGATAAAAGCTTTGGAAGTCAACTTAGCATCGTAAGAACATTATGCAGTCTCTAATACAAAACTTTCAAACCTCAGAAAACAAGGGATGTGTCGTATAGTTCTAAAAACCTAGAAACGGCCTATTACGCAGATCATACTATGTAAGAGGTCCATGAATACTGGTACGTGCCCAAAAAGCAAAAGATGCACATCTTTCTTAGATAGCAAAGTCTTGACAACAACCTCTTATGCTAATCATTCACCATTAAATTAAACTTCGAAAGTGTCAAACCAAATTGAAAACTTTTCAGGTATAGTCCAGAAATTTTGCTAAGATTTTAGCCAGAGTTGCTAAGCTTCAAAACAATCAAACACACGATGCAAGTAGAAATCCTTTCAAATAAACAATTCTGGAGTTTGAACAAGAGATAGAAGCAAAACATAACCAGAGAACACCTACCAGTGACATGACATGTGTAAAGAACGATACCATCACGTCCAATCTAGATCTAAGTCTTAAGATAAGTGCCGAAAGGCTTTTGAAAGTATCAGGCGGGAATTTAAATACTGGGTACATTGTCAAGTAGCAAAGAGGACTAGGCAACAAATAAATATTTCCCTCAACCACTTTAAAAGACATCAAGGATAATGAAATGAATCAAAGTTAAGAGATCCTACTCCAACCTACAAGATCATTAACGAGAATGTAAGATCCATATTCTAGGCGAGTAATCAGCGATGGCTCAAAAAATGGGCATAAAAATTCATCCTCTCCAGACTTTCTGAGTATGGTGAATTTCATCAAGCATATATGATGAATAGAGTGTAGACCAATCAACACAGTGCATGCATGAGGTTGTGTCAATCAGGTAGCTGGAGAACAATATTGCGACTGTACTTCCGTACGCCACATGCTGTCATGTGCCTCGTATGAATATTTAAAGTATGAAAAAGTTCGTTGTATTTCTACCTTAACTAATAGTATCTCCAGTTGCTTGATAAATTTCTGCAGCAGTGCAGTTCAAAATTTGAACATATACATGTTGTTCTAGGACCAAAGATATTATATATTTTTTTCGTAGGTTTCTTACAAGCCTATGTGACAAGGTTTTACTAGCACAAATCTGGCTTGGATGGCTCGTGCAAGACCCATAAACAGACATATTGATATAATGTCTAGGATAGTACCCAATATAGCAAAGGAAGCATGCAATCTTCAACCTTTTGAAGTCCACCGACAAAGTCTTCAACCATAAGTCCATGCATAGCACGCACGGACAATGCTATGACATCCCTGCTCACTTTGTCAGTGCCCAGGAGTAGGTTAGGTCACATGCACAAGCATGACTCATGAGTCTACATTCAAATATGACTTCCCCAAAAATGACGAGCAGACTTAGTCACAGTGAAGGCTAGCACTAAAGAGCAAAGCCAATCAAATAAATTCCCTACCTCCAGCTTGCTCAAAAACTAACAAAATGCACCAATGAAAAGAAAACTAAATAGCACAAACCGGATGGTTCCAACTTGGACAAAGATCTCAAATGAGAGATGTATGTGCCAGTACCTACCCAATACAACAAAGAAAGCATACAATCAACCTTATGGACTCATCAGCTCAATCCAAACAAGTGCTATATATATCCCTGCTAATTCACCACTGCCGAGAGTTGGTTGGGTCACACACTTGGACCCACATACGGATTCAAATAATCGGAACATGAAATAAAAAAACAAGCGATTGCATTTTAAAACGATTTAAAAGCAGAATACATTTTTGTGCCGAAAATCAGGTAGCAGAGACACATCAGCTTTTACAAATTCATCTCAGTCAAGCAATGTTTCCAGAAAGAAGGCTCACCATCAACAGCAAATCGTGCATCGGACAAGACCATTTTCATTGCAGCGTGGGCATCGCATCACATTGTTCTCGTGTGAGACAATCTTGCAGCTTCCATTGCACTTTGCACACGGAATGAATCTGATATCTCCGCATCCTTCACAGGCTCGAACAGACGTCCTTGGAAGGTCTTCCAAAAGCTTGGCCAGCACTCCATCTTCGTTTAGTTGCATCACCTCTTCTACGCCACCAACATATCTGCCTTTGATAAAAAGCCGGGGAAGAGAAACAGACTTGCCGAACAAGTCTTTGAGTTCTCGCTTGAAATCAGAATGCATTGACACATCTCTCTCATCGATTTTCACACTAAATCCAAATAGAGCTGTCCTGATACTGTTACAGTTTTCGTATGTCTTCCTGATACCTCTCAAGCTGGTGAAGAAGAGCACCACTTTGTGTTCACCTCCAGGAGGGCACAGAAGGGGAAACATTTCCAATAGATTAGAGTTCGGATCCTTTGCATCAAATTCAGAAGTTACTGAACATACAATCTTTTTTAAATTCGTTACGTCTTTCTTTGCACGGGAATTGCCAATTAGCCCTTCAAGGATCCTTTTAGCTATGTTTGTCTCTTTCTTTTCTCGGAGACTCCCCAGAAATCCTTCTGAGGCTCCGAAGGATAGCCTATTCCTCCTATTGTTACCTCCATGTAAGCCATCATTCGATATTTCGCTAGATGCCTTTTGCCTGAAGCTACTCTCGTCTGATGAACTTTTCGCAAGATTTCTGTCATTCGTGCTTGTTGCTTCGTCTGATGGTACGGGGAGCTGCTCCAGGGCCCTCTCAAAAACATCCAAAAGGTCCGGATCGAACAGAGGGCTTTCAGACTCTTCAGAGTCATCTGAGAAAGAAGCAAACACTTCACAGGGACTGTCGCAACCAGTACTTATCTGGCTGGAGTGGTTGCTGCCAATCGTAGAGGATGAGACTACTTTAGCAGCCTGTTCTAATGATAAGCCCTTGTAGGAAGAGCGTTCATAATCATTATTAAAGGAAGCAACATAAGATAATCCCTGTAGGCTTGTTGTACCTCTAAAGGAAGGAGTAGCGGATCCCTGTAGGCTTGTCGTACCTCTGAAGGAAGGAGTAGCGGATCCCTGTAGGCTTGTGGTACCTCTAAAGGAAGGAGTCGCGGATCCCTGTAAGCTTGTTGTACCTCTAAAGGAAGAAGTAGCGGAGATGCATTTCGAATTAACGCCATCAAAATGCTCGCTTAGTCTGACGCTTGAATCTCGTCTCAACCAGAAACCATCTCCATTGGGAGACATGCTCGTCCTATTGTAGAGCATGCTTCGAGCTTCATTTGAGTTGTACTTGGGAGGAACGTGGCTTTTTTGGAAAGAAAAGCCTGACACCATTCTTTTTCCCAAAGCAGACAAACTGAAGCCATTACGTCTTGGAAGCTTTGTCTGGTCCTTTTCTTCCAAGTGAGCGTCCTGATCCTGCCGCAACTGAGCAGGAGGAGTAGAAACAGATCTTCCATACATTTTGCCTTCTTCTCCTGGCACACGCCCGTAAAGAAGAAGGCAAACCACTCTAAACAAGATCCTCCATGACAACTAAGACACCATCACAATTTCCATCTCACGTTTCGCCAAGTTACTTCAACAGATCTACAGTGCCTCAGCACAAAATAATCAAAACCTCCAAAAAGCAAACGATAGATCAAACATTGAGCCACAGCACCACATTAATCCCATCTTTCAAAACACGGATGCAATCACAAGAAAGCACTCGAAAACGTGGATCCAGTCAAGAACATCAGATCAGTAAAAGCCGCGGAATGGATAAATGGCAAACACCAACCGAAAAGCGGAAGACGTGCAAAGCGAGCGAGACATCAGCAGCAGCAGCAGCAGGTGCAGGTGTCTGACTCAAACACTATAACAAACCTCCGCACAATAAAAACTGACGATCAGAAAAATATTATGACTATAATCTACACCATTTTAAGCAAACACTATAACAAACATCCGCACAATAAAAACTGACGATAAGACATATATTATGACTACAATTTACACCATTATAAGCAAACACTATAACAAACATCCGCACAATAAAAACTGACGATCGGACATATATTATGACTATAATTTACAACATTTTAAGCAAACACTATAACAAACATCCGCACAATAAAAACTGACCATCCGACATATATTATAGCTATAATTCACACCATTTTAAGCTCCGCTTCTCGTTCTTTTTCCTGTTTCTTTCCTTTCTTTCCTGCTTCCTTGATCTTTTTCCTTTCTCGAATTCCGATCCAATGATTCTGGCTCTGCATCTGCTGTCAGTCGCGATCCTCAGGCTCGCTCTCAGACCGCTTACAGCAGCGCTGCTCGTCTTCTATGGACAACGACAACAGCCACGGCGCACTGAAACAATCACCCACACCGTACAAATCTCGCCACGTGTACATCATCCACTCTTCCAGGCCTCCATCTGGCATCTCTGACACGTGGCAGAAATCCAAGTGGTGGGCCGTGGAACCTCCCGTGCGCCCTAGGATCCGGCACAGTGGAATGTAGCATCGCCCAACAACCTTGCCCTGGGACCCACCAAAAAAACAAAAAAAAAAGAAGATGAATTGCAAAAAAAGGCACCAAAAAAGACCCAAAAACAAAAACAAAAAATGCTTTTCATTTAGGCCTGGCACTCACTCACCCTTGGAACTCTTTTCGGAGGAGGAGGATAATAGAAGAAACTAATGGCAATGATCATCCAAACAACTCCTCACCAGATTTTTCTGAGCATATTTATGCGGTAGTAGGTAGATCGTCATGGGTGGAGCTCCCACCTAAATGCACGTTGCCCTTCAGGTGGTTGTCGAACGTCACTCTCGGACTTATATCCATTGGTGGCGCAATGCATCATGCCATGCTCATCCTCTCGCACAATGCTCACCACTTAGACGTCACCAATCCATCAAGCAGCTGGGTCGATTTCAGATAATGTCGATTGATTTCTAAAGGAGTAAGGATTTAACCATCTTAAATTGGGATTTAAGTTTTCATAGTCAAGACTTAGTAGTAAATCAATGCAATGTTGATGATTGGAAACCGAAAAAGCAAATCATGTTGAAAAATGTTGAAAAAGCAACCAATTATCAAGGTAATGTTGGAAAAGCAACTAAGTATCATGAAAAAGGATCATGTTGATAAATGTTGAAAAAGCAACCAATTACCATGAATGAATAAGGAGTAAAAGCAATGCTCTCGCATGACGCTTAGGGGTGGGGGGGAGGGGCCCGCTCCGAGGCCCTTCCTCCCCGAAAGGTGGTGTGCCCAGAGGCGCAATGCCTTCCGCGGGCGGAAGGGTCGAGGAGACGGCCCTTCCTCTATGTGAATTCAGTTTTTACATTATATTTTTCTTTTTTTGAGCTAGTTTTTTTTTTACTCGCACTTTCCGGGCTGAAGGTGCATGTGAAAAAAGGTAATTTTTTTTTGCGTGCACCTTCCGGCATTTGGAAGGTGTCTGTAAAAGAGATTTGCCATAAAAAAATTTGCCCCACAAATTATGTTCTGTGAGGGTGGTCCATTTTCTTTGTAAAAATGTTAAAACTGATTTTATGAGGGATGGAAATTTAGTCATGCACCCTAGTCTTTCATGAAAAATGTTGACAAAGCAACCATTTATCA
Organism: Diphasiastrum complanatum; assembly: GCA_029204225.1. Classification (NCBI taxonomy): domain Eukaryota; kingdom Viridiplantae; phylum Streptophyta; class Lycopodiopsida; order Lycopodiales; family Lycopodiaceae; genus Diphasiastrum; species Diphasiastrum complanatum. The sequence continues at coordinate 13,153 of MU834294.1, read as the reverse complement.
TAAAAACGGAGTGCAAGCAATGCTCTCACATGAGGGATGGAGGGATGGAGGTTTAGTCATGCAACTAGCCTCTCATTATTAGTCATCGCACAAACTTACTGAAGCTAGATTGTTGAAACTTGTTTCTACCCTTTGTGAAGATTGTAATGATGCAAATTGGTTCAAGGGAAAAAGTGTGAATGCAAGGTGGTCAAATAAAAGGCAGAGAGTGAGCATGATGCTCTCTTTTTCTATGTGTCCGATCTTGAAAAATGTTTCAGGAGTAGTTAGACAATATGTTTATTCTAGAAAATGAATGGACATTATATTTAGAGGGAAATTATGTTTCAAGAGTACTTCAAACAAAGTATATTTTCTATAGCGGGCAATAAATCATGAGGTACAATTTAGCCCCCGAAAGGGACCAAAAAGCAAAATAGAGTTAATTACATAAATGAGATTATTTTTCTAGCCTCACAAAGGCACCTCCGTCGATAATCCTAACAAATGAACATCCCTACGAGCTATTAGCGACCAACACACGATGTCAACCAATTTTTTGAATACAATAACTAATAAAATGTGTTCGGATCAAGTTTCAAACCCCTATCCCCACTCCTCTCAATCGTGAGATGTCATCTCCACCAACATGCTATTTTGCCAAATAGTGGAATTAAATAACATTTTCAAGCCAACATCCTACATCAACACAACTTGTAGGGTTGTCAGTTATTAGTTTGAAGCCTATGGTCATGGGCAAATATGCTCATGAAGAATCTACAAGAAAAACCAACAAAAAGTCTAATGAGTTGATTTTGAGTCTGACGTATCAAATTTGTAGCTAGCCAAAAAGTAACCTCTTTTAAATGTAAAGGTTTTTGTAACTAGCTTGAAATTAACCCCTTTATGAGTGTGAAGGTTTTCTTAGATCAATCAGTCTTAAGTGCTTAGAAAGTCTCAATCTGAATGGAGATCTATCCATTAAAAAAAGAACTTTTGGGGGTTTAACACTAAAGTTGAGAAATGTGCAAAACTTGTTGCACATTGGGAGAACCTAGACACTTTTTTTTTTTTAGTGTTGGGCACCATTCCTAGGCAACTTGAGTTGTTGATGGCAATTCAACTCAGAGGGACCTATCAAAATTGGAATTTTTAAATTTGACTGGAGGAGAGGTGAATATCGAGACAATAGCTTGCAGATGGAGGAGAAAGGGATGTTTGCGTAATCTAAATTGGGGAGCTCATGGTTGCCTTGGCAGCTTAAATCTTCAAGTGGAGAATAATATCTTTTGTCCATTTATGAAGAGGTTTGTGGTTCTCTTTAGATGATATCCTTGTATATAGCAGGACTCTCATAAAGCATCGTGATAATGTATGGAGTATATTAGAGAAGAAAAAGCTCTATGCCAAGGAATCAAATATGATTTTTTCCGAACCAAAGTACGATATTTGAGCCATATCAATTCCAATCATGGCATAAAAAAATGATAATGATTAGATGCGTACGGTATGGAGAGAGGCCAATCCCAAAGAATGATTCATAAAATGGGAATCTTTTTTGGGCTTCATAAAGTTTTTTTGTCAATTCCGTAAGGGCTTGCGCTACTTTTATCGAGGTGAACAAAATTAGCCATCATAGTAAGATTGGTCCACTAATATAGTGGAGTGATGAAATGAATGGAATATTTGAATCTTTGAAATATTGAGTGTTTACAATGCATGTGGTGCTTGCAACAAGTGCTATAGACTCGTGTGTAAAAGCTTAAAGCTGAATAATATTGAAAATTTTGTAAAGAAATGATCGATTTTCTCTCTCTCTCTCTCTCTCTCTCTCTCTCTCTCTCTCTCTCTCTCTCTCTCTCTCTCTCTCTCTCTCTCTCTCTCTCTCTCTCTCTCTCTCTCTCTCTCTCTCTCTCTCTCTCTCTCTCTCTCTCTCTCTCTCTCTCTCTCTCTCTCTCTCTCTCTCTCTCTCTCTCTCTCATGTGTGTGTGTGTGTCAAATCCAAAGAATTCTCTAACTCGTCATTTTGTGATTTTTCAATTTCAAGGTGCTTCCAACATTGTGGTCGCAAGTATTATGGGCTTTACCATCATTTGGGTTTATTGTAGGTGTCATAGGGCGGCTCACTTTCTTGGTTCATTGTAAGGCGCCAATGTAGGTGTCATAGTGTTCACTACAAGAGGATATTGTAGGATCTCCATGAGGTTGAAGAAAAAGCATATTCTTCTTAGTGTGTGAGGGGATTATTTTCCCAAGGGCTCTAGTGTGGACTGTGGGGATGTACATCAAATGTGTGTAATAGCTTCTCAAAGTAAACGTTTGTCTTGCCATACAGGTGCTACATGTTCAAGTATCGATGCAAAGTGCTACTAGGATAATTTATTGTGTGATATCCGATATTAGGTATCATACCTTGCATTCCAACATAATATTGAATGCAATACAACTGTATAATCGATTCAGTAAGTAACACGTACAAATTAGATGAATAGTAAGCACAACAATAGCAAATTCAACCGCATACTCAAAACTAACTTTGAATCACTGATCGCCTCCATCTAATGCACTTCCGCTTATTAGCAATGAAGTGCTGCTAGCAAGACTCTATGATCCAAGCCTTCCAATTTGAAAAAATGATCAGCTATTTATACTAGTTATGAATGCCGAATAGGCTTATCCAAATGATAGTAAAAAGACAAATTTTTGGTTGTTGATTGCAATTGACACTTAGCTATATTGCACTATCACTTACCCAGAACTGCGCCACGACCCCCGCGCCCTCCTACTCATCGGAGCCTCGCAATCGCCCCGATGGCCGGGTATTTTTGCGGGACTTTTAATGTTGCAAGGCCTAATAGTCAAGTTAGTGAATAAAAAAGGCTCCCCCCAAAATTTGAATTTTGGAGGCTTTGTGGATCCCAAGGCAATTCTAACCATAGTTAATAAGTGAGAGGGATTTGGCACCCTGCGTGTGTAAGTCCAACCCGATGATCACATAGTTATTTGATTAGTTAGAAGTTAATAGAAGGACTTTAGGTTTTTTTGCGGGACTTTTAATGTCGCAAGGCCTAATAGTCAAGTTAGTGAATAAAAATGGTTCCTTTTGGAATTTGAATTTTGCGGGGACTCCTTTTTATTCATTTACTATTAGGCCTTGTGACATTAAAAGTCCCTAACCATAGTTACTAAGTGAGAGGGTGCCAAATCCCTCTCACTTGGTAACTATGGTTAGGGTTGCCTTTGTTGGATTATTCTACTAGCGGAAGTGATTCATCCGAATAATCGATCTTTAATCTACATCCATTCATGTATCCAGTTTTGCAGTTTTATTCGTGTTCCTACACAGTCTACTCGGGAATCAGTCAACAGGTGGCTCCATGTAGGGGCGTAGATCTTTTGTAGTTGTAGCCCTTCCGCCTGTCAACAAGGGTTAGAATGCTGGATAGGTGGGTAACTATGTAAAGATGCAACTATTAGATACTTCTCTACTTCCTCCCTTAGCTCTACTCACCGCTAATACTACCCACCATTACTCTACACCACTAATTAACATTCCACATGATTTTAGTGAGAATGTGAAGAGAAGAGTAGAAGAAATAGAGGGGAGAAGAGACAAAGGGAGTGAGGGTGGAGGTTAGCTCAATTGCTCCTTATGCTTGCTAATGGAAAAACATTCACTATCACAACCAAAAACATGTAAGCTAGAAACAAATAGGAAGCACAATCAAAAGGCATTAGCAAGTAGTGAATATCAACTGAAAATGCTTCTCTCCAAAGTTTGGTAGAGTTTAATCCTTCTCAATAAGCATGCAAATAATGTACAATTGGTGTCTTTTTATAAAAAGGGGAAGACCTTTGCCCCAAAACCTATTGGCTAATATTTACATTGATCCTATCCATTCATTTTGGACCCAACTTGATCCAAGGTCCACAAAAAGTACATTAGAAATCACAAAATTCATGTGAGTCCAAAATTGGACCCAACTTTGAAAAGTTAAACTCTAAGTTCTAAACTTGACTTTGGGCCTCAATTATTTTAATTACAAAAGGGCCCAAGTCTATTATTTCTATTTACATATAACTTGCGTGCTCATTGGGCCATGGGCTTATACACGCAGGAAGCCATGCCCTCGCAACACTTTAATTAACTAACTTTATTTATTTCTTTTTTTTGGGAATACTCCCAACAGGACACACGACCTGAAGTAGTGTCGGTCCCTCGACACTCTGTCGGTTCAATACAACGAGCGATTGGCCCACCTTTGGTGGATCAGATGGCCAGTTACGTCTTCCATAAAATTGATCATGTTGATATTTTTCAAGTCCTCGTTGGTGTGGAGGGACTTGTGGACGCTGGTTAACCATCGTTGGTCAACCCATGTTTGAAAATGGCCCTCGTCCAAGGATCGCCTAGCAATGCTGCTTGGTAGTACACACGGGCTATTGGTAGTTGATCTTCTATTTTTTCGGAGGCCAATGTCGTGTTTGGATCAAAGAATATCGGTGGGAGGAATTCGAAATTGTCCCACTTGGTCTCGATTCCCATCAAATATTCCAGGTCCCAGAAAAAAGTTGTTGCCGCGTGGACTATTGGGTCAGGGCAGTTGAAATACTTATTTGAAAATTGGGTGAGAGCCCTTTGGGCGTCTACATCCATATTCCAACCATGCTCTGCTAAGATTCTCGGCCAATTCAGATTATTGAGTGTGATCTTGTCCAGTGGAGTGCCACATATTGGATTATTCTCCTTCTTAGTAATCAACTAATCGGTTTTAATCTTCATCCATTGTTTATCCAATTCTGCGGATTTTCCCGTGTTTTTATACATTCTGCAAAATTACAAGTGTTTTTACACAGTTTGTAGAAATACACGGAGTTTGACAACAGTGTCACATTTTTCGCCTGTCAGGAATCTCGTGTAAAAATGCAGTGTCGCCTTTTTTGCATTTTTTGCCTGACAGGAGTCACGAGTAAAAATGCAGAGTCGCATGTTTTGCTTTTTCCAAAGTGCCTCAAATGTTAAGGAAATGACTCTGAAAAAGTGTAGGGCAACCCGAAATGATATTTAAGGGCACCTTCGGGTTTTTCGCAAAAACCCAACACTGTCGCCTTTTTGCAACACCTTCGCTTGTGACAATTTTAGTTCATTTCTGCAGAGTGACAGTTTTGGTTCATTTGTGCAGACAAACTATTTGCAGCCAATTTCCGCTTATCAGCAATCAGTTTTTGGACTGGATGAATGCCAACGGACACCAGCCAACTGATGACCTAATTGCTTAGTATATATAGTTGTTCATATTCATACAGTTTCAAGTTAAGAAGTAAGAAGTTCTGAAGCGACACATCAACATTGTGAATTGTGAAGGGGCTGAGTGTTATTACACGACGCTTCCTGCGCTCTTATCAAGCAGATCATTCACAATCAGAAAGTATTGTAGTTAGCTCTCTATCAAGCTTTCAAACTTGAACTCTCTTGAGCATTCTAGCTCAGTCTTTTAGAGATTTATTTTAGAGTTGCTATTGCGGTACTGCTTATCAGCAGAATTGCTTATTATCAGACTTATTCTCAATTATCCAAAGACAATTTAGAGTGCACGGTTTCTATCGCTATTGTTTTGCGCTCATTAGCATCTGATTTGTTTTTATGAATCAATACTATCTTCTTATTGCGTTCAGTATATGTCAGAATGCATGCATCTTTGTATTGCTTTTGTAACTGATAGAAATTGTTTGAGAATTCAAGACTTATGTTTGGCTACGTCATCACTTAGTATCTAGCAATTTCAAAGTTAGTTGCTAAAGATTGAACGCGATTTTCATCACTATTGCTTTGTTCAATTTTTTATAGGCGTAGTCATGCATTGGAAGTAGGAGTTTCCACTGCAATTTATCCATCCTATTTTCGACATGGTATCAGAGCGTACCTATATGGTATCAAAACATTCTTCCATAGTATCAGTGCTAGATCACTACTTTTTTATTTGAACCGTCACAGTATCAGACTTGTGATATCTATCAAGGCCTAATAAATACTATTTCGATATCAGAGTGAAAGCTCTAATACTTGATATCTTTCGCGATATCAAATTGATATCAAACTCTTCAGCTTATTTCAACCTTTCAAGTATCAGAGAATTAATTTCTTGTTGTTGGCATTACTACATCTTAGCGTCATCGATATAATTGACAGACTAAGTTCCAGATGGATTCTCAAAGTAAAGCTGGTCTTATTGCAGACAAGCTAAATGGATCCAATTATTATTTGTGGAAATTTAAGATGAAGACCTTGCTAATCACCAACGAGTTATGGGATGTTGTTACAGGTACATAAGTAAAACTTGAAAATGACAAAGAAGACTCAAAGTGGAAGTCGAAGGATGGTAAAGCTTTTGCGCTTATTATTCTCAATATATCAGATACATAGATTGGACACATAGCTGAAGCTAAAATGTCAAAAGATGTTTGGGACATCCCGAACTCACTATATGACGTGAGGGACGTAACTAGTAAGTTACATCTACGAAGAAAATTCTTCACATTCAAGATGTCTATTGGTGATTCTCTTCAAAGTCACATTAGCCAGTTTAAGAATCTCTTGCAATAGATGGCCACTGTCAGATTAGTCATAGACGATCAAGACGCAATTATGACATTGCTTTCAAGCTTGCCCTCTACATATGAGAACTGGGTGATGATCATATCGACACACTCAGATTTAACTCTTACTAGAGTTATCACTATGTTGCTGCAAGAAGACAATCGAAGAAGTCAAGACACTTTGTTTGCTTCCTCTTCTCAGGCTCTATATGTCAACAAAGGCTCTAAGCAACAAGCAGAAAAGCTCCAAAAAGGCTGCAACGAATCAGAAACAGACTCAGAGTCAATTACAATCATCAGATCCATAGTCGAAGAAGAAGATGTTTTGCAGGTATTGCAAGCGCAATAACCATGAGATCAAGGATTGTCGAATTCTTCAAGCGAAGAATGCAGCCAAGCAACCTGATCAACAAGCAAACACAGTTTCATCATCTCCCCAAGTCGAAGAAGATGCATTCATGGTCAAAGACCAAAGCACATTTTTGGATGATTCATGGTTTCTGGATTCTAGAGCTACTCAACACATGACCAATCAACGTGAGATTTTCAACTCCTACACGTCTTACAACACGAAGAAATTTGTTCATCTTGGTGACAATAGTACTCACACTATTGAAGGTGAAGGTACTGTAAGATTAAAGTTCTAGCATGATCAATTTAAATTACTATTAAAGGTTTTATATGTTCTTAAACTCTCTACAAATCTGTTATCAATAAGTAGAATTACAGAGTTAGGTCATAAGGTAGAACTCGAATATGATCAATGCAAAATTATTGATAGGAGTAATAAGATCCTTGTACTCGACAAGAGACAGAGCTACTTATATAGATTGGCACATTGTTATTCTGAGTCTAGTCAAGCCTTGAAAACCTCTATTCTAGTCAATAAAACATTACTATGGCATCATCACTTAGGACACTTGAATTATGCATCCAGACAATCCATGGTTCCTCATCTTGACTATCCTTCTGGTAAGGTCGATCTCCCTATTTGTCATAGCTGCATCTTTGGAAAGCAGGCTAGGATTCCTTTTAGATCAAACCATAGGCATGCAGCAAAAGATCTGTTAGATGTTATTCATACAGATATATGTGGACCTATGAAAACTCCTTCATTGCTAGATGCAAAGTAATTCATTATCTTTATTGACGAATTCTCTAGAAGAACAGTTGTTTATTTCATTAGACAGAAATCAGAGGCTTTCATCAAATTTAGACAATTCAAAGTGCGTGCTGAGAATCAGACTAGCAAACGAATCAAAGCAGTGAGGTCAGATAACGAGGGAGAATACATCTCCACCAAATTTAAGGAGTATTGCCTTAACAACGACATTGAGCAACAATACATTACCTCCTATTCACCTCATTCAAATGGTCTTGATGAGAGAAAGAATAGAACCTTAGTTGAATCGGCAAAGTGCATGTTATCACATGTGATACTTCCGAAGTCCTTTTGGGCTAACTCTGTTTCAAGAACAACCTATATTCAGAACAAATGTCCTACTAAAGGTCTCTCAGACAAAACACCATTCAAAGTTTGGATAGGTACCTTTTTTTTATCATCCCTATGAGTTTTTGGATGTATTACTTTTGTGCCAATACCTCGTGATCTCAAGAAGAAGCTTGACTTTTAGAGTATCAAATGTGTTTTCATCAACTACACTACTTCAGATCAAGCCTACAAGTTGTTTGATCCCATCAAGTCAAAGATATTCACTAGCTAGGATGTCATCTTCATCGAATATCAGTTTCAAGACCTCAAGGGGAAAGGCAGTCCCCATGTAGCCGACCTGTCAGATTCTCCTAACACATTGAACTTTCCAGTTCCTCAGCCAACTATTCCCATTGAAGGTCCAAGCTCTTCTACTTTTGACGAACAACAAATCAACGACAAATCAGAAGATGATGATGTTGTAGTTCAACAACTACAGTTTGATGGAAATAATCAACTTCCTCTATTACCATGAAGATCATCAAGGACTAGCAGACCACCTGTGAGATATATCGATGAGTCTACAGCCTATCTTGTTTAGGAACCGATGTCTGTCTAAGAGACACTCAATCAGCCAAACTCAGATCTCTGGAAAGAAACTATGGATAAAGAGTATTCATCTCTTATCAAGAACAAGACATGGACAATTGTCGAATTACCTACTAGCAGATACGTAGTTGATTGCAAATGGATTTTCAAAGTCAAGTACAATGCAGATGGAAGCATCAACATGAGAAAGACACAACTTGTTGCTAGAGGATTTTCTTAGGTTTACAATGTCGATTACACTGAGACCTTCAGTCCAGTAGTCAAACATTCTTCTATTCGATTTTTTCTATCATTTGTCGTTGCAGCATATTTGGAAATACATCAAATGGATGTACAGACAACATATCTCACAACAAGCTATATTCCGAATTCGACATGACCGATCTGGGCAAAGCTCATTTATGCCTTGGTATACAGATCCACAGAGATAAAAAACAGAAGTTGGTCTTCATTACACAACAGAAGTACATCTACAACATGTTAGTCAGATATAATCTGATTAATTGCAAGTTTGCTCTCTCACCAATGGAACCAGGTCTCAAATTGTCAAAGAACTAGTGTCTCCAAACAATTCATGAGAAGCAGCAGATGTGTGAGTATCATTACCATTCTATTATAGGATCTCTTATGTACGCCATGATCTGCCAGGCCAGACATAGCTTTTGCAGTCAGTTCTCTCAGTCAGTTTATGACTAATCCTGGTGTAACACATTGAAAGGCTTTTATCATAGTCATGAGATATCTTCGAGCTACTATGGACTTTTGCATTTGTTATGGAGCAGTCGGCAATGACAAACTCAATTTACTCAATGGTTACACAGATGCAAGTTGGGCAGGAGATGTAGACACTCGTAAATCCACTTCATGATTTACATTCTTCCTCAACAATGGTCCAATTCCTAGAATAGTCGCAAGCAATCTTCGATAGCTCTATCTTCCACTGAATCAGAGTATATCGCAGCCTCTCAAACTACAAAGAAAGCAATTTGGTTGAGAAACTTACTCTCAAATATCGATCTGAATCAATATGCCTTGACGACATTATTTTGTGATAATCAAAGTGCCATTGCTTTATCAGCCAACCCTAGATTTCATTCTAGGAGTAAGCACATTGAATTGAAGTATCATTTTGTCAAAAGCAAAGTTCTCAACGAAGAGGTCAGATTGCAGTACTATAGAATGCAAGATATGACAGCAGCGGCCAATCAGCTAATAAGGTCTAGCTTTCAAGATCGACTTCCGCTGTTCCGCCTTTGGTTGTGATTTGTTTGGTTGGCCTCGCATTAGATATTGTGAAAGTACTGTAATTTAGGACCATAAATGGATCTACAAAAGATCCACAAGAGTGATTGGATGCTTGCTTAACAATCTATCAAAAAACTAGTCATCAAAAAGTTGATCTAGATTGGCAATTTGACAAACAACAAGCATTAACAATCAAAAGCATTGATCAACATTGAAATTTGAGCCACACGTGTGTAATACAGGCTGTAGTACGGCCTTCAACTGAGAAACAAGTAGAAATTGATTTGGTTTCATTTAAACTCAATGTACATAGTGAACTAGCTTGAGATTGCCAATCAGCTCCAAAAGATTTCTATCTTCTCACTATGAGAGCTTGGAATACATAGCAAATTAGACTTTCTTCTTGAAGTTAGGTGGATTTCCAACATGTAATAAGGAAGTTAACTCAATCTTTCTACCCTAAAATGAAACCCTAGTCTATTTCCTAGAGTCATGCTTGGTAGATAGCTAGTTGGTCAAATTTTCACCTTAAATCTAGGATTTAGGTCCTATAAACTAGAAATCACTACCAAAATGACATGACCAACCCTATGGACTTGACCTAACCTACATTAGGAGTGTATTTCCACGTGGCATCTTGGCCTCACATGTGTGGAATCCACTTATATACAAAATTTACATTATACTACATGGTTTTTGATCAAGCTACATTTGCCAATTTTTGGCAATTCTTCACACTCCTCCTCAAATTTAGCTTGATCTATTTACAACTCTCTTTCTAGATGAATGAATGCTTTTAGAAGTGTGTAAAAAATTCATCTAGAAACAAAGAACTTTTGAGACTCCAATAGAGAATGATGTCCATGAAGAATCTTTCACCACCTCTAAAAGGATCCCTTACAAGATGTTCCACAAATGTGTCTATATACATGTAGCACACTTCAAAAACTATACATCATGCCAAGCCATGGATTCCAAGGCATTTTGTGCACTTGAAGATACATCAATAAAACTATTAAGTGCATACATATTGTTGCCAAAGACAACTTGCCTTGCTTGATCCATATGATTAAGCCTAGATGGCTCCATCTTGATACTCATGGTTCTTCTTGGAGTCCTCGGGCCTTGAGCTTGCTCCTCCACATGACTTGACTCCAAAACATCAATAAATTGAATAAGGTATTGATCCAAAGTTGCTTCTTCAAGTTTACAAATCTTCCACTCTTAAAAGATCACATTTCCACCATTGACAAATTCTTTGGTTGAAAACAAGTAGATTCTACAATCTCTACTTGAAGAGCAAAACACTACCATTAGTGCTATCATTGAAATATGATAATCTTTGGTCCTTACATTAGAATGATCATGCACAAAGCATGTGGACACAAAGATTTCCAAAGCAAATGATGTTTCATCTTTTATGACTCTATTCAAACTATTACAAAAATAGTTATCCAATGAAATTGTTTTATCAACAACAAATGTAGATTTCAAAGCATCCCATTTCATTGTCTTGTCACACAAAGTAATAAACACCATGAATCTTAAAGGTAAGAGACAAGTCATCTCATGTCTACTATTACTTTCCAAAAAGTATTCAAAGATAGTAGATTCTCCAATGCTCACCACCCTTGCAAGATGCACACTTGAATAAACAATTTGATGCAATTTGATGACTCGGCCATTGTCATTGAGGACTCCCTTGGAACTCTCATGCTTTGAAGCTGATCCTCAAGATCTTCCTCCTTTTGATGCTCCTCCTCAGTGCAAGCAAGATCACACTTTGCCAAGATCTCCTCCTTTGCCAAGCTCATTCTTTCAAAAGCAACACTCGCTTCCAACTTAAACAATCTTCCATGTTTAAATCCCTTTGCAATGCAAACATCATTCTTCAAGATGAAACAAACACCATGCTTAAAGCCACTTTTGAGGATTCTAGACACAAAGAGATGGTGCCAACACCATCTATCCTACACTCTTCATCATTTGTAGTAAAGACAAATTTTTTAGTAGCATTGAAAGAGTGTAAGGTTGAGAAAAAGTCTTTTTTCACAAGACATGTGGGAGCTAGCCCCACTGTCGATCCACCAATTGTCTCTTGAATTGCTATTGCTTGTTGGTGAGGATGTATATGCCATCAAGAATACATCTACTTCATCCTCCTCCTCCTCCTTTACAATGTTTCCTTGTTTGTCCTCCTCCACTTGTGCTCTTAGCCTCTTGTAGCATTCAGATGCATAATGCCCCTTCTTTCCACAAAAGAAGCATTTATGATTTGACTTGTCCTTTGAGCTTCATGCATCATCTTCTTCTTTGGCCTCCTTTGGATGTTTCTTCTTTCCATTGGTCTTCTTTTTGCCCTTGAATGAGAAATTGGCTTTCTCATCACCATCCTGCAAAGACAAGGAACTCATCCTAGATTTTGCATGGAGCATCCTACACTTTTCAGCCACTAATACACTGTGAAGTTTTTCTATAGTTGGCAAAGTGTCTTGGATGGCAAAACTTTGGACCAAATTTGCAAAGTCATCTCCTAGACTATTAAGAACAATTTGCCCAAGCTCTCCATCATGAATCTTCTCTCCAATGGAAGCCAACTCCCTATATAGAGACTTGATTTTGAGTACATAATCTTGTGCACTCTCCTCACTTCTCCTCATGCTTCGCAAAATCTAATTTCTAAGCATAAGAACTCCAGAAGTGTTGATTGATTTTAAAGACTCGCAAGCCTCTTTAGCACTTTTACATGATGATACTTCCCCTCAAAAAAATCATTGCTCACATTCATTTTCACACAATGAAATACTAGCCTGGACCTCTTTTTGTATCTAGCCTGGATCTCTTCTTGTATCTAGCTAACTCATGTGCACCTAGAGGTTCATCTTCATCCTCAATCAAGAACTCATAAAGGTCTTGGATCACCAAGAGTGACTCCATCCTAACCTTCCAAATAGCATAATTTGTACAGTTCAATCTCTCACTAGCTTCTAGAAGGGTATGCTCCAGCAGATCCCATCTTACTAGTGACTTCTACAAACAAGAAATGGATTTGATTGACTTGAAACTCACAAAGGTCTCACACTTGCAGTGTTCACTCAAATTTGATTTCTATTCCAACAAATGGACTTATAATCATAGTTCTATCACTACCTCACAAAGCTGGAATGAAGATAAGATGAAGTGAAAACTACTTTCAAACAAATCTTGCCAAGAAATGGATTTGATTGTCTCTAGAAACTCACTAAGGTCTCTCTCTTGTAGTTTTTCACTCAAATTAGATTTCTAATCCAA
>MU834293.1:0-48090 GCA_029204225.1 Diphasiastrum complanatum | reverse complement strand
TCTCCACTAAAGAACAAAGAAGAGAGAACAATGAGCAAAGACATGAGAGTGAAATGTCCCGTGGATATTGGGGGGCCCCTCTGGCCCTTTGTGCGAGACTTGGTCTCATCGGACGATACGTGCCGTGCCTACCGGTGACGTGCTCTTTCTTTTTTAACAATTTTCTCCTCATTTGTCACCATGGCCCATCCCATCAAGTTCTTAATAATTTTTGATCTATGGAAAGTGTAAATCCTTTCATTTTTTTTTATACACGATTAAGCAACTAGTGGTTGCTAGCTTGTTATAACTTATATACAGCGTGGCAATGCCATTTTTCAAGCCCCCTTGGAAACCAAGATGCATTTATGGATAATGATACCCAATGGGGTTGGCTCACTTGGTTAGCTTGACATCCAAAGTTTCTTTGGTCTCGGGTTCAAGTTCATAGTTCCTTTGGTCCCAAGTTCGAGCCTCCGCTTGAAAACCAAGCAGCATCTATGGAGCTAAGGTCCTTAGATGTCATTACACAGTGGGGTTGGGGTTTGAGCGTGCACCTTTTTTGTGGCAATCAACAACTCTACCCGTTCAAATTCTCTTCATTTTTTAAGGCTCACCGAATTGCTAGCCTTCCTTTAGCACAATTGTTCGATTAAATTTGAAATCGGCCACCTTGTTAACAGAGCACTAATGTTTTTGGCATCTTATACCCACTTTTTTGGAGTCAAGTATCATTTAGACAAACGAATCTAATGGATCTCAATGTGCTTCTTCCTTGCATGAAAAACAGGATTCCGTGCAATAGCAATAGCACTTTGACTATCACTCAAGATAAGAGTGGCTGAGGGCTCGCCAAACTTCATGTCAACAAGTAGTCTTCTCAGCCATAAACACTCCGTTGTGACTGAAAATGCCACTCTATATTCCGCCTCACTAAAAGAAGTAGCAACAGTGGGCTACTTTTTACTTGACCACGAAATTGCAGAATTTTCATAGAAAAGGCAATGTCCACTTGTAGAGCGTCTAGTGTCTTGATCTCTACTCCAATCCAAGTCACCAACCAAACATGCATCATCACAAGCAAGAAAAACCAGTCCATGACTTCTTGTTCCTTGAAGATACCAAAGATCCTCTTCAATGCTTTCCAATGTGATGTCATCGGGGCATGCATGAATTGACTCATGAGTGACACACTATAAGAAATGTCCGGTCTTGAATCACATAGGTAAATGAGACAAATCTGCCCAATGTAGCATTCTTGAGAGATGAAAATTCCAGCCCCTTCTTGCACAGATTCAAGACCAAGATAAAAATGCAATAGGCCTAAATCTAAGGTCTCAAAAATCATACCAAGATCAAGTATTACGGCATCAATCTGCTACTCATTACTTTTCGTAATAATAATATCATCAACATAAAGCAAAATAATGATGATATAATCTGAAGTATGCTTGACATAAAGAGTAGATTCGCTAGCACTATTAGTAAACCCTCGATCACAAAAGTAGGCATGTATCTTTTGATACAACATTCTTGGAGCTTGCTTCAGTCCATAAAGTGCCTTCTTGAGAAGACAAACTTTATCTTCCTGGCCTTCAACCAAAAAACCAGCAGGTTGTTGAAGGTACACTTCCTCATTGAGATCACCATATGTCAAGTTGCTGCAAACACCAACCAGAATGGGCAGCCAAAGAGACTACTACCCTCACGGTAGTCATCCGAATAGTAGGAGAAAAAGTCTCCTCATACTCAATCCCCTTTTGTTGAGCATAGCCTTTGGCAACGAGCCTTGCCTTGTACCTTTCAATGGTACCATCTGCCTTGTACCTGATTTTGTATACCCATTTAAAACCAATTGTCTTCTTCCCATCAGGAAGATCAACAAGAACCCAAATCTGGTTCTTCATAAGTGAGTCATACTCATCTTGCATCGCATCCTCCCAACATTTTACTCCCTTGGCCTGCTCATAAAAATCAGGTTCTTCCGCAATATCTCCATGAGATGTAGGAGCAAAATCTGAAAAATCTCCGTAGTCCACTGATTTTGTAGAGGCACGTGTCTTTCCATCATAAAATGAGCTTACTTTGTTGTCCCGCAAAGTCGACAACAGCCACCGTGGGACTGTTTTGGGCTGTCCAACAGCCATGTCTCTTCTTACAATTTGCTGTCCAAGGTCCTCCGACACCGCACTTGGCTGTCCAAGATCTTCCAAAATTGGTCGTTGTTGTCCAACAGTTCCTACAGCTGATTTTGAGCAACAACAGGGCGGTTCTTGATGAACATTAGGCTCTAAACTTGATGAGGTGTTGGGCAAGTCGAAACTGGTTGATTGTTGCCCCTTATCTCCAGCAATAGAAAATGGTACCAAATCTGGAAAAACTTCAACATTTACACTATGTGGGTTGTCCCCCTTCAAGATTTGAGTTGGGGCCACATCTAATGAATTATTTTCATCAAAATACACATCACGACTAACAATAATCTTGTTAGTGCTCAAATTGAACAGCCTATAGCCTTTGCTTTCACTACTATAGCCAACAAAAATGCATTTAACTCCTTTATCCTCAAGCTTTGTACGAAGTTTATCCGGAACAAAAGCATAAGCTGTACAACCAAAAATGAAAAAGTGAGAGATTGAAGGCTTCTTCCCATACCAAACTTCATAAGGAGTTAATACTTTCAATGCTTTAGTAGGACAACGATTGCTTATGTATGCTGCCGTTATAACCGCTTCAGTCCAAAACTTGTGAGGCAGCCCCTTTGCTTTGAGCATGCAACGGGCCATCTCCATAAGTGTGAGATTCTTTCGCTTGGCAACACCATTTTGTTGAGGCGTATAGGGAGTTGTCATTTGATGTAGTATTCTCTTCTCTCAAAGAAATACATCGAATGTACTCTTGATGTATTCCCCTCCTCGATCAGTGCATAGGGTCTTCAAAGAATGCCCAAACTGATTTTCCACCATTGCCAGAAAATCTTTGAAATGTTGAAAATCTTCTGATTTAGCCTTCATAGGATAGATCCATGTAAAACGGGAAAATTCATCAATAAAAGTCACAAAATAGATGCACTTTCCAATGGATTTGGTCCTCATTGGACCACAAACATCACTATGAACCAAATCAAATCTATCTAGAACCCTTATAGTTTCATCAATTGGAAAAGGTTTCCTTTGAAACTTTCCATGTATGCACCCCTCACATACATGCCCTTTCGGCTACTCAATAGTAGGAATTTCTTCTACCATATTAAATGTCTTCAGCTTCTTCAAACTTGCAAAGTTGAGATGTCCAAACCTTGCATGCCACAATTCAGCCAACTCCAATGATTGTCATGTATAAGCAACAAGACATATAGAAGGAATTTGTCGCTCATAGGTATCCATAATGAATAAGCCAGCATGCATTGTTCCGAAACAATAATCAAGAGAGATCTTTTAGGATCCTTGACAAGACACTTATCTTGTTTGAACTCAACAACTAGTCCTTGCTTCAACATAGTTGAAACCGAAAGAAGATTCTTCTTGATTTTCGGAACATAAAGCACATTCTTAATGTACTTTTCTTCACCATTAGGCAGAATGATGGCTACAATTCCAATTCCATGAATAGAATGAGATGCATTATTCGCACATTGTACCTTGCTTCCATTTTGCACTTTCACTAATTTAGTAAATGTTTCTTTGCAAGAAGTCATATGACAAGTAGCACCACTATCAGTCACCCATTCAATGGGCTGAAAATCAGCCACTTGCAAAACAGAACCTGAATTCCTCATAGATGTATAAGTACTAGTAGAAGCAATATTAGACACAAAAGCATAGTCTTGGTTGAAGAGATCACCACTACTTTCAAGCTCTTGCTCCAAAGTAGCAAGTGAAGCACTAGTATCAATTCCTTTACTCTCCTCTTTCGCAAGCTTCTTCTTACAATCCTTGATGAAGTGCCCATACCTTTTGCAATAATGGCACTTCCCTTTCTTCTTTTGAGTGTTGACATTTTGACCTCCAATGGGCTTTTGCTCATCCTTGGAAGGAGGCTTCTCCTTTCCTTTTGACTTGTCTTTGCCCTTGTCTTTCGTGAAGAAAGCTTGATCTTGTTGAGTGTCACCCACAAAATTTTGCCTCATTTGCTCCTCTTGAAGAAGCAGCCCAACAGGTTCATCAAAGGAGAGTTGTTGCCCCCTAAGAGAGATACTCAAAGATGAAACAAATGGGAGATAAGATGAAGGTAATTAGTTGAGAGTAATGGAAACAAATTGAGTATCCTCAATTATCTCATCAATATTGAGAAGCTCCTCACAAAGATCCTTGATCTTCATCAAGTGATTGGTTAATTTCTGAGATACACCACTCTTGTTGGATTTTTGACTCTATACATAGTATAAAGTGTATCCCACGCACTTTTAGATGTCTTACAAGACCTAATATGAGGTAAGATAGATCTTTTCACAACAAGAGCAACCATAGAATGTGCTTGTGCATCCCTTCTATCCCACTTCTTTTGTTCTTCCGAAGATGGAGAAGATGATGTTGATGATGATGATCCACGAGGTGTAGGAGGTGCCAAAGACGGAGGCCTTTCCTCATCACCATTGACCAAATCCACAACCCTTTTGCTATGAGAAAATTCTTCATCATGTAACTCCACAAGGAGTAGTTTGTGCATCCAACCGATCTTCCCTAAACAAAGAACCGATAGCTTCTGATAGCCATTACCTCCAACAGAATTTCAGCTTGTAGTAGATAGGAAAGAGAGTCTTTCCACAACCAAATCTAGTCAAAAAATTTGCAGCAAACAAAGAGTTAAAAGTTGGAGCACGAGATGTCTTTCAATCTTCAACCAAAGTGTCCAAAAAATAATGGAAAGATGGTTGTCTTTCTGCACAAAAAAACCAGCTTCTTGAAAATTAGGTTAGCTTTGATTGAAGCCTACATCAGAACCCAATTAAGAAGCCAAATAGTGTAATCAACACACACTCCAATAGGGCTGTTGAAAGCGCCCTATTGCTTGCTAAGAATCTGCAAATTTCCAGCCACAAGTTGACCTAACCCTGAATAGGGTTTGCTAAATTTTGGGCACCCTCCTATACAAATGCAAACCTGAAAACAAAAACAGCAAGATAAGGAGACACCACAACCCAAAATCAGTAGCAGATTTTTGGGTGTCGTCCTCCAAACAAAATATGCTGAAAACTAGTTGCATAAAAATCAGACTTGAGATTTTGATTTTTGGGTGCCACAAATTACTCCTCCAAGATCTCTGTTGGGTGCCCTCCTTCAACCTGAAAAGAGAGACAAAGGATGATCCAAAATGCACTTGGAAAGATCAACAGGATGCTGAAATTTCACAACAAAAAATAGGGAAGCTCCTCTTCTAGTAGGGCGCCAACATACAAGCTTGCTGCAGATCTGGTAGCTCTGATACCATGTAGGAAAGCAAGTGTCAAGTCACCAAGATCTAGTTATTAATCAATCTTCACAAGAAACAAGAAAGAAGAGGCTGGGCACCCAACTATGAGAGAGAGAGAGAGAGAGAGAGAGAGAGAGAGAGAGAGAGAGAGAGAGAGAGAGAGAGAGAGAGAGAGAGAGAGAGAGAGAGAAACATCAACAAGAGCAATGGAGAGCAATGTTAGCCAAACTATCAAAATGGAATACAATGAGCATCTAAGTACTCTACCTGGATGTGGCCAAATGCCACCAAACCCTAAGGTTACTCACTTACTAAATGAAGGGCACCCCCAAAAGTCAAGATAGGGCTCCAAATATATCAACCTTTTTTTTATAGAAGAATTAAAATCTTCCACAATCGCGAAAGCGAAGCAACCACGACTCAATGCAATTCGGATGGAGTTCGGATATGGTCGTTAGATTCTGCCAGCTGAATCACTCCTACAATCCTCCAGAATGTAGTCAAGCACTGCTGATCTATGTTTATAAATTAATGCAGCATTCAACAAAGTCGACCAATGTGCAGAATGGAAATGAATGGGAGAATCAGACACACGAATAACAGCAGACACATTTGCATTCAAGATCATACATCATAAATTGACATGTGCACAATGGCTACAAGGTCATCTATTGATTTTTTTTTCCGATTCTTCAAGCATGCAGATCCATGCAGTGCATTGACGTGAGAGAAATACAGTTCTCTCACGAATGGATGTATCGCTTACTAGCGCACTTGTGGATCACTATGGATCCTGATCACAGAACATGTCTCGCACGCAGGCGGACTTCGTCTCGGTATTTTCGTCTTGATTGCTTACTAGCATCAGACTACTTTATATGTATTCATCTATCATCCAGTATATAGTCGCTCTATGTAGCTTTAAGATTAGAGTGATTGAGCATCTACAACTAATCAAGAAATTTCAAGAGTGACAGATTAGCAACGACCTAGAGTGTATCTGCTGATGTCATGCCATCAAATCAGATATCTGTACTCCTGGGTACTTGCATGATCTTTGCTGGTACTCTTTGGAGCGTGAGGGCAGAAAAAATTTCGCGACGTTTTTCATGTCGCGTCGTTGGTTTCATTTCCGTCGTCTGACTTTCTCGTGTTGGACCGCAAAAGATTCTCGTTCGCGAATCTTTCGTGTTCGTGTCTTCCCGTCAGGTGTTCGTGAAACTTTCGTGCTTCATGTCTCTTGACTTGTGTTCGCGAACATCTTCGTCAGGTAGAGGGCTGAAAGCTAGCAAAGCTTTGTACTTAGAAACATTTAGTTTTTTTAGCTCTCTCTCAAAGCATGATAGCTTTACGATCCCGAGACTGCTCCTCTGTCTCTCAAAAAGTCCTTTGTCTAGGGCTTTGGTGAAGATGTCAGCAACCATGTCTTTCGTTCCGGTGAAGGTGGTCTGCAGCATCATCTTTTCAATTAGATCCATGATCAAGTGATACTTGATTGCAATATGCTTCGTTCTCGAATGGAACATAGGATCTTTTGTTAGATGTATTGCAGAGGTGTTATCCATCTGCAAAACCAGAGACTCGTTCCTTGTTTTGCCCAATTTGTCTAGTAACTGCCTTAGCCAAATTATCTCATTGGCCATCTTTGCTGCTGCAACATACTCTGCTTCGCAGGATGATTGGGCCACAATGGTCTGCTTCTTGCTGACCCAGAGAACTATTGCTCTTGATGCGACTCTGCTTGCTGATCACGATCCTGTCTCTGATTCGACTCCCCCTTAGGCTTAAATTATTTGTTGAATTTTTTTCTGTTGTCGTAGAGGGCCTGGTCAGAACCTTCCTTGTGATCAAGATGTTCTCTGGCCTCGACTTCCTCTCAAATCTTGACAATCGTCTTTTCGAGGTTCATGGTAGGATCTTTCGCGAGTAGGGTCCTCATTTTCTGGAATGATCTGGGTAAGGCTCTCAACAGGTAGGTGAGCTGCTTCTCAGCTGACACAGTGTTCTCTGCTCCAGAGTTATGTAGTGATAGAAATAGATTCTTCATCTTTCTCACGAAAGAAGTGAGGTCTTCTCCATCCCACTGTAAATTCGTCAACTGATCTTCCAGCATCATGATTTGACTTCTTGATTTTGTTTGAATTCTTGTGAGCAATGCATCCCACATCTCCTTAGCTTTGGAGAGTGTTGCCAGGTCAAGTGTGAGACTCTCTTCGATGGAAGATGATAGCAAGGCTACTGCCTTGTCGTTTTTCTCCCTCCATTCGTGTAGCTCATTGACTGATGTTGTAGGCATCTCCTCTGTTCTATCCACCCAGGGGAATAAACCTTCGCCCTTGAGTATGAGTGATGTCTTAACTTTCCAGGCTATAAAGTTAGATCCTGAAGAATCAAGAATTGTGCAGATCTTGCTCTGCATGCTGCTGATTGAAGCCATTGCTTCTGAAGTCTGTTCCCTCGTTGATGGTCGTTTGTCTGAATGCTAGGCCTCCTGGATCTGATAGCTTCTTGGCTATGTCAGATTATGACAAGATAGGTAGGCTTTGATACCACTGATGAGAAGAATTAAAATCTTTCGCAGTCGTGAAACTGTCGCAAAAGCGAAACAACCACGACTCAATGCGATTCGGATGGAGTTCAGATGTGGTCGTTGGACACTGCCAGCTAAATCACTCTTACAGTCCTCCAGAATGTAGTCAGACACTGCTGATCTACGTTTATAAATTAATGCAGCATTCAACAAATTCAACCAATGTGCAGAATGGAAATGAATGGGAGAATCAGACACACGAATAACAACAGACACATTTGCATTCAAGATCATACATCATAAATTGACATGTGCACAATGGCTACAAGGTCATCTATTGATTTTCTCTGATTCTTCAAGCATGCTCATCACTCATGGTAATAGTTGCTCCCATCATTCACAATGATCACTCGTGTTCACCATTCATGGTGATCACTCCCTACCCTCTCCAACTAGCTTCATTCATAGTCATATATTTTGAATAGTGCATTGACTATTCAATTAGAAATTGACCACATCATGTCATACCAAGGACTAACGCAGTCCCTTGTACCAAACACTAAAGCATCTATAGAGATGCCCCACACCCTAGCCTTGTAAAAAATATGCAAATACCAATATAGGCTAAACTAGAGACACAACACTTGATAAATTTTGGGTCTCACATGTGTGAAATCCATCTTAGAGGAGGCCAAAAGATCTACGCTATTGGAAATCAGGATGGTTAAAATTTTATATCCATAGATGATCTAGAAAGGTCCAAATGTGAGTTCATAAGTGTTACATCCATGTCTAGTATGAGGGATTCAGAATAATTCCTGACATGGATAACTGGTTTCTCTAGTGTATATGGTTATTAGTTATGCCTCGTCATTCTGGACTTGGCCGATAATGTAACTAATAATCATATGATGGTCCAGACCTATAATTGGGCATAGGAGCACTTGCTTGGTGTTTGACTGCTATAATGCAAGAATAGGAGGTCAATTGCTTATTCAGGTTGCATGGGAATCCTAAGAGAAATATTCTCTCCTTATGGGAAATTATATATGCTAGTGAAAACTTGCCCAACTACATATTGGATTTTCTGATCCTTGAAGCCAGGAGCCCCATATGAAGGTAATGTAATTAATAATCATATGAGGGTCCAGACCTATAATTGGACATAGGAACACTTGATTGGTATATAAGAGATCAATTGCTTATTGAGGTTGCATGGGGATCCTAAGAGAAATATTCTCTCCTCATGGGAGAGAATATGTATTAGTGGAAACTCGCCCATCTACATATTGGATTTTTTGATCCTTGAAGCTAGGAGCCCCTCCTCTCTTGCATTCATTCACCATGGCATGGGGGTGAAGTGGTTAGGGTATTGGCTAGATTTTGCTCCGCAGGTGTCCTTTTGGTTGCATGCAACAGGATCTAGTCAGATTTTCACTTGGCAATCCTTACAATGGTATCAAAACAAGGATTTGCATCAATCAGAAGGTGGATTTGCTTTGTGTTTTTTTTTCAGCTTTTTGTATTTCCTCCTTGCTTTGTACTTCCAAGTGGTGGAATTCACATCCAAATAAGTGGCTTCTCTAATTTTGGTTTGTTTTCAGCCTAGTGATCATGAGTATGGATTTTGTCCATAGATTTTGATGGAAATCAATGGATTTTTTACAGTTTTTTTTTGTGATTTTTCACCTAGAATTCAAGATTTTTGTTTAGAATTTATCATTGCTACTGATCTAGTACATTTTTCAGATTGTACTTGTTGTTTTACAGTCATTATCGATTGGATCTATTGATTGCATGTTGGTTGAAATGTCAAAAGGGTGCTTAGATAGTGAGTTTTAGCCAAAAATTGTAATTGATTTACAGGGATTTGGGTCTAATTGCACTTAATTGTGGATTTGATTCACAAATTTTGGTCAAAATTGGTCAAAAAACATGGTCAATAATTTGCACGCACATTTTCATAGGTGTAATGATGATGTCATGTCATGAAAATTGTCCCTTGTAGGGACATTCCGCAATTCTATGTCCTTTGCCGCATCCGTAGCAGCCGTAACCATTGTTGCTGCTCAGGTTGAGGTGGCATTTGCATCTTTGGTTCCGCTGCTGTCAGGTTTACATGGGCCACTTGTTGATTGGTTGGCCCTGGTGGTGCAGGTAAGGCCATACGCTGTTGTTGATTCGGTGCGCCATACCTTGGTGCCACGTTGGGTGCCCCTTGATGGTAAGGATAAGAAGTTTGATAAAGACTTCTCTTCTTTTGAACAATCCATGGGTTAAACGGACAAAATGCCATATCGTGCGATGTTACATTGCACAGATGGCAGAATCTATGTGTCAGTCTCGGATTTTGCTTTAGGACTGGACACTCGTTCGCTGTATGGTTTTGTGTGCACACTGAATACCATACATTCTCTCATCTTGGATACTGTAGCTGGTTTGGTTCCGGTTGATGTGGCGTTACTACTATAGCTCCCTGTAAGGCTTTCAGTTTCTAGTCGCCGTAAGTTGCTCCATCTGCTATCTGTGTAATTTCGTCATTTGCTCCAACAACAGTTTTGTGGATAGAGCAAATGCGTTTGATGATGATGATGTGGTCGAGGGAGTAGGAGTGTAGGTGGATGGATATTTGTCATCAGATCCCTCATCCTCTTCCTTGATGGCATCTTCCATAGCTTCTTGTAGAGTAGCATACTACTCCCGTCATTTCAGTTCTCTTTTGATGCTTCGTGGTAGTTCGGCTAGGAACCACATGATCACCGCAAGATCGGGAGTTAGGGCTGCACTGCACTCGGATCGTAAGTGTTTGACCTCAATATAGTCTCTGACCCTTTCTCGTTTTCCCATCTTGACTTTGCTCAGTAGGAGAAACGGGTCTTCCAATAACTTTCTTGGTTTAAAGCGTGTAATTAGAGCCGCCTTAACTGCTTCTCAGGTGGATTTTTCTTCCTCTGACAGGTTGAAAAACCAATCTTTAGGTATTGCCATTAGGGACGTGAGAAACAACATCAGTTTTTTCGCAGGTGTCCATTCGCCGTAGATTTCACAAGCCTACTCGTAGATCTGGAGGAACTGGATGAGATCTGATGATCTGTCGTATTTTGGTATTTCCATCCGTGGTGCTCTCCTGACTGCTTGCAAGGGAGCGACAAATATGGGTTGGCCCATTGGATCCATTGGTGCTGGTTCCGGTTCTGCCTCTTGTTGTACAGTTGTTAATTTGGGAAGGTGTGGTGCTTGATTTTCTATCCTTTGTGCTATTGATCATTCCGATCTCAAATTCATCTGATGGTGGGTTCCAAAGTGATTGGATCTTGCTTATACAGTAGGATGCAGTCTGGATCTCAAGGATCTGATCGATCTGATCGGCCGAAAGTGAATTTTAGGTCTTTTGCGGTGGCTTTTCCTTGATAACTTTTTACTCCTTGTACTGATTAATCTAAGATTTAGACAGTAGTTGGATTTGATACAGATCTTTCCACTAATCTGGTCTGTGAGAGTTCTCTTGTGCGAGGGTTTTTTAGCTTTTTTTGCAGATAAAAAACATGATATCTCTAAGATCTTTGGAAAGTAGCTCTCGCAAGGCTCATAGTAGCTGGATCTAGGCCAGATCTCACTATGAATTCTCTGCAAGAATTAACTCTCGCAAGAAGTGAAAATTTCGCTATTCACGAGGGTTCAAAATCACTTTTTTGGCTTGATCTTTACTAAATCTCAAAACTAACTCTTGCAGGCTTCATCACTGATGTAAATTGACATTCTAAATCGATTGAGAGGTTCTGCGAGAGTTCTTACTGGATGGATTTGCTGGATCTTCACTTTTTAGTATTTTTTTAACACTTAAACCCAATTTTCTGCTCACTGGAATCAAACTAACTCACGCAAGCTCTTCTGTGTCCTGGTCTCACTGAGATGGAACTTCAAAATCCTCTACGAGAGTTCTTGACCACTGGAACTGATAATTTTGCTGTCTGTAAGGGTTCACTGGTACTTTCCCGTCTTTTTTTCACTGGGAACTCTCGCACAGGCACTTAGACATCAAACTAACTCTTACAAGCTTCTCTGTGTTCTGGTCTCATTGAGATGGAACTTCAAAGAGTTTTGCGAGAGTTGTTATGAATATTTGAATTTTGTTGGATTTTTTCAGGGATTTTTTGACTTTTTTATGATTTTTCTCTGTTTTTTACAATCTGCTTGGAACTAACTCTCGCAGGCTTCTATGTAGGTCTGGGACAGTACCCTGGAGCTGCTACCAGTCATGCAAGGGTTAATTCACACTGGTTCTGGAGATATAAAAATCTAATGAGATTTTAGGCTCTTTTCCTCTCTAAAAATACAAATTGGTGTATTTTTTTGGGTTTTTTGACTAGTTGATTTGGGTTTCAAGCCCTTAGAGGCTGTTCAAGGCCTCCTTTACCCTCTCACACCTCCTTCACTAGCTATGAACAGTCCAAACACAAAAAAATAGAAAACTAACTCTAAACTTCCAAAAATCTACCTAAAACTACTCTAAAAAGCAAGAAAATAGCTAAAATGCAGCTAAACTAGTTCGTGAAAACCTATCCCGGCAACGGCGCCACTGTAGGATCGAAGATCTTGCGTAGTATAGCCCTCCCGCCTGTCAACAAGGGTTAGATCATTGGATAGGTACTTAACTATGCATAGATGCTATTTTTAGTTAGTTTCTTACTTTCTCCCTTAACTCTATTCACCACTAACACTATCCTCCTTTAACTCTACTCCTCTACACTAACATTCATCATGCTTTTGGGTGAAAGGAAAGGATAGACAAGAAGAGGAAGAGAGAAGAGAAGAGAGAAAGAGAGAGATGAGATGGAGATTAGCTCAAATGCTCAATGTCATTGCTTATGGAGAAACCTTAACTAATCACAAACAAAAAGCATGGAAGAAATGGAAATAACAAGCAATCACAACAATAGCCTAAGCAAGATTCATTAGCAAATGAGGATGCTTGAGCTCTCAAAATAGTAGAGTCTTCTCCTCTCTATTAAGCATCCCAATAGTGTACAAATGGTGTCTTTTTATAAAATGGAGAAGGCCCTTGCCCCTCAATCCTATTGGCTAATATTCACATTGATCATATCCATTCATCTTGGACCCAACTTGATCCAAGGGTCCACAGAAAGTACATTGGAAATCACAAGATTCATGTGAGTCCAAAATTGGACCCAACTCTAAAAAGTAAACTCTAAGTTTAAAATAACTTTGGGCCTCAAGTTTTATTTTAATTACAAAGGCCCTATTTTATTTTATTTGCACTTTGGCTTGCGTGCTCATTGGGCCATGAGCTTATACGCGTAGGATGCCATGCCCTAGCAACACATTTTATTGGACAATTTTATTTATTTACACTTTGTTGGGAATACCCCCAACAATGTGCTCCATACAGGAATCTAGTAATTTGGTTTCTTTTTCTGGCTTTATAGAGTGTTGCTTTATAATGACTAAGATAGCCAAGAGAACTTCTACTTGTAAGAGAATTAAGTTCTTTTTACCAATTTCTGAAATGGATATTAGATATCTATGATAGTATTGTTTTCGGTTATATTGAGATTCTTAATGTTCCTTTTGGTTCAATGAATATTCATGAGGCATTTCAAACAGTATTGTACGATTTTTGTTCACTGGGTGTTATGCAAATTGGTATTCTTTGTAATGCTTAACGTGCAGGAGAGAATTCAATGGCTAGAAGTACCTCTTGAAATTGGTTGTGATTTTGATCCTATATTTAGGTGTAGGATAGCCAAATAGTCTTTTTAAGTTTTTGGACAACAGATCTAGAAGCAGAGGATTCTTGAAGGAAAAACTGGTGGTATGGGACATCAGTGATTCCAAAGGGCATTTCTTGTGCTAGAGTGATCTGTAGACCAATGGTTAGTGTCTACTGTAATGGTAATACTAACAGAGAAATCCATTGGTTTTTGTTCAGGGTATTTTGAAAAATTATGAGATATAGATCCGGTGGATACCAAATGGTATCTCATTACTTAAAAAATCTGGAGGCCCTTAAATCTATTTCTCTTTTATTTTAGAAACCTCAACTTTTTAGAAATTTCTTAAATATGAGACAATTGGATTGAGATTTGATGGGACAAGGGGGATAGAAGAATGTGAACGGAGAAGAGAATAGGAATATTGCGGAACAGCTCTCCCGTTACAATCAGCTGCTAGATGCAAAAACGGTCTAATAAAAAGCTTATGCTAAATATAATCACAGCTTCAAGTGTTTTGATTGTCCAACATGATCTTAAAAATTAATTCATACTCACAAAAACGAGAGTACAGTCCACCGAAGAGATTAGAAATGGTTTGTGTGTGGTATTACTGAAAAATGGATTCAATGTGAAGTTTGGTTCTGAAATAGATGGTAAGAGCAATATGATATCCTGAGTTCCTTAGGCGTCAAAGACAACCATCATCTGATCAGAAGCGAAGGAGTCATAGACGTCCGTGTTTTGATCCGAGTGAGTAAACAAGCACAATCAAACAGCGATAAAGTGCATTCAATCACAACAAGCATTCATCTACATTATACACTGATACAAAAGCGTGATGCTGCTATATTACATTGAAGCACAATAAAATAGCAACTACAACCAAAATGACGGCGTAACTTGGAGACTCAAAATCATTCGTTTCATGGACGGAACATCACCTAGAGTGTGCTTGGATGATCCATTTATACAATCCATCCATGTATTAATTACAATAAATATTTGTCACCTAATTAGGTAAGCTGTTGTACTTGGAAGTATTTGGCTTTTGTGACAACTATACATAGTATATACAGTCAACAAATCAGGGAATGTTGACGCGGACGAGGACGTCGCAAATTCTCTCACTTCGCATTTTACGTGAAATGGCTTTCTCTCACTTCGCGAATTCAGGGAAGTGCCTGGAAGGTTCCTCATTGAAAATAGCCAACTTTCGGGCTTTCTCTCTCTTTAGAATTTTGCGAAAAAGCCGACAATGCCCTTAAAAATGTGATACTATTTTTTAAAAAGCCGACAGTGCCCTTAAAACAAGTTAACTTTTTCAAAATAGTTAAAATTAAGAAGTTTAAGACAAGTGTCGCTTTCTGGAAAAAGCCGACATTGTCGCATTTCGAGGAAATGCAAAAAAGCCGACACTGTCGCAAAAAGTTGAATTTTGTGAACTATGCTGAAGTGTCGCTTTTTTGGAAAAAGCTGACACTGTCACTTTTCGGGAAAAGCCGACACTATGTAAAAGATAGTTCATTTTTGCAGACTGTAGCGACACTTAGAGTATTTTTGCAGACTGTTGTGACACTTAGTGTATTTCTGCAGACTATTGAAAAAGTAATGTAAATCTGCAAACTTGTTCTAAATGCTAGTTCTTGGAAGTTCTTGAAGATGGCCAAGTCTTCAATGACTTCAAATAATTGAAATTAACATCTGAACTTGAAATTACGACAAGATTGGTTACCCTTTGCTGGAGATCAACCGGAATCCCGTTGTAGACGTTCTTCAAATAATTTGGTTGTCTAAGTTTGTGATTCCTGCAGGCCCAAATGAGCAGACGTAGAACCAAAGTTGGTTTCACCTGATCCTAGATCAATGATCAATAAACGTGTAGGAAGAATCATGAAATAGAAATTAGTCATTCACCAAGGAGACAATTGTGGGCTTAATTTTCAACAGTCTCCCTTAAGGTCACGGTTGGTGCCTTGGTATCTTCGTTAGGTTCAACATGTTGAAGAACTTCTTATGCTTGATCCTAGGAAGCGCTTTGGTGAAGATGTCTGCGACCATTTCTATTGTGGAGTAGTATTGAAGGATCACTTGCCTTGCGAAGGCTTTCTCCCGAATGAAATGATACTAGATTTCTATGTGCTTGGATTTGCCATGAAATCTGGGATTTAGTGACAGTGAAATACAGCTCAAATTGTCACACACAATGGTGGTAGCATTGTACTGAGTGTGATGTAAGTTGTGAAGTAATAACCTGATCCATACAGCTTCTTTTGAAGCTTGGCATGTTGCGATGTACTCTGCCTCTGTCGAAGAAAGCACAAGTGATTTGTGCTTCCTTGAGTTCCACAAAATCATCCCCTCTGCCAGATAGAAACAGAACCCAGAGGTAGATTTTTAGTAGAGACTGTTCCTCCTCAATCTAAGTTGGAGGAGCCTCGCAGGACGAGTGGGTCGATAGCATTTCCATCATAACATAACATGTGATCTAAACTTTTCTGAATATATCTCGTCACTCTCTTGAATGCTTTTCAATGAGATATTCTAGGATTTGAAATGAATTAACTTAACGTGCTTACAATGTATGCTAAATTTGGTCTAGTACACAGCATTGCATACATCAAAGATCCTATTAGTGAATGATAAGTGTACTTCGCTATGTCGAGTACTTCACTATTAGAATCAGCACAAGTAGGTTTAGTCAATACTATACTTGGATCCATTGGAGTATCAATTGGTTTGCAATTAGACATATGAAAATTTTCTAAAATGCTTTTAGATATGCCTGCTGGCTAAGATAGATCTTCTTTTGAAGTCTATTTCTAGTAATGTAAATTCCTAGCAAAGAATGGATAGCTCCTTAATCAGTCATGTCAAATTCCTTTGACAGATCACTCTTAGTGTGTGCAAAAGAGAAGTGTCATTAGCCAAGATAAACACATCATCTACGTAAAGAGCTATGTGAACTGAATTGGTGCCTATATGCCTTGAATAAACATTACAGTCAGCTGAATTGTTTGCAAATCCCAACTAAATGAGATAAGAGTTGATTCGATAGAACCATGCTCTTGTGGCCTGTTTCAGACCATAGATTGCTTTGTGTAGCTTACACACTTTGTGCTCTTGGCATTTGACTTTGAATCCTTCCGAGAAGGCATACAACTCCTCTTTGACATTGTCGTTAAGAAATGTTGTCTTGACATCCATTTGGTGCATTTCGAGGTCTTCTGCGGCTGCTAACACAATCAGAGTTCTGATTGACTGCATTTTGACGACAGGACTTAAAATTTTTTGATAATACACTCCTTAGACTTGAGTGAATCCTTTAGCCACCAGCCATGCTTTCCATTTAGCAACAGAACCATCAGAGTTGATCTTCATCTTGAAGATCCACTTGTTGTCGATAACTCTCTTGTGAGTGGAAAAGTCAACCAGTATCCATGTCTGGTTCATCAAAAGTGAGTTGTACTCGCTTTCCATAGCTTCTTGTCACTTCATAGCATCCTTGGAGTTAATTGCTTCGGCTAGGCTCTCTAGTTTTTCTAATGAAGTCCAGAATGATTGAGGTGTGTACCTCTCAGGAGCTGTGCGAGAATCTACGGACGTTTGGTTGACCAGGATGCGATGATGCTTCTTCTTGAATCTCTCCATATCTGCTCAAGCTAGCTTGGTCTGGTTTGATGATAGGTACTGTCGGTGAAATGACATAGCATCATTTATCAATAGTTGTTTAAAATTATAGTATGTATGTTCTTCAAATACTACATCCCTAGAGACAAATACTAGATTGGTGGATGGATCAAAAACTTTATAAGCTTTATGTTCATCAGGTTAGCCAATGAAAATACATTTATTTCTCTTATGATCCAGCCTCTTCCTAAATTTTTTAGGAATATGAACAAAACATATACAACCAAAGATTTTTAAATGGCTGACACTAATCTTTGTTACCTTGTATGGACCCAAGCCTGAAATCTTCAGTTTGTCTTTCATGACCTTGCTCTGACACATTAGAGCTAAGTCACCTTTATGGAAGTCCCTTTGCTTTATGACATTGTCATCTAGAGTGAATCTTTCCCAAAAAAATTTAATTGGTGATTTTAATAGAACTTAAAGAAGTTTAGAAAGGTTACCATCCTTTGTCTAGATCTGATACCACTTTAACAAGTAAAAAGGAGAAAGTCTTCCAAATCCAAGGTAGAGTCTCCAAATGTCCTCCAAGCAATCTGCAAGCTCCAAGATGCTTCTCCAACTCCAAGCTAGGATGCCTCCACCTGCAAGTAAGGATCTGCAAGCCTCCAAGGATCTTTCCTCCACCTGTTTCCCTACTCTCAAATACAAAGAAAGATAACAAGCTGGCCTCAAGTATTCACCACCCAACCATAGCTAGATCCAAGCTCCAAGCTCCAAGCAAGACCTATCTAGCACCCCCCTGCTAACCATAAACAGATCACAAGCATATCACAACAATCCATAGTTTACTCAAGATCCAAATCCTACTTATGTCCCATACCATAAGCAAGATCCAAACCTTTAGCATACTACACACAAGAATTACTCTGCACACTAGTAGCCACACTAGAGCATAAGCAAGGTAAGCAAAAGATATCTCTCTCCCTCCCAATGGACTTTGGCTTCCACTTTTGCCTTCTACTTGGCAATACTCCCATCTGGGTTGAATTTTTTTCTTGAAGATCCACTTTGTATCAATGATCGTCTTTGTTGGAGAAAGATCGACAAAAGGTCACGTCTGATTTTTTAATCAGTGAATTATATTTATTTTCCATGGCAGTTTTCCATTTATCAACTTCAAGTATTGTGAGTGTTTCATGAACACTCTATGGATCATTATCAGAAGTCTAAAATAGTTTAGGTGTATACATGTCTGGTGGAACTCGAGATCTTGATGATCTTCTGACAGGTGAAGGCTGCGAAGAATTCAAAATGATTGTGTCTTTCAATTCTATGTTGGGTTCTACTGCTACTTGCGATGTTTGATGACTTCTTAAAAGACAAATTTTGTGTTGTAGGCGAAATGTTTGCCTGTGCATATTTTTTTGGCAAGCCTTGGAAATGGTATTTGTGGTCATGAAGTTTGAAACAAGTTTTGGCCTCAATATGCCAAATATGAAAATATAGCAAAATGTGATGAAACTAGTTGAATCTTTCACACTCCCTCTTCAACTAGAATTAGCATAGACTTTGATAGCACTCCAAGTGAAGTACTATGCTTCATGAACAAGTCTTTTCTCAGTGCTTTGGTGAAGATATCAGCTACACATTCCCTTGAAGACACATGTTGAAGCTCCACCTCCTTTGCAATGACTTGCTCCCTCACAAAGTGATATTGCATCTCAATATGCTTGCTCCTAGCATGAAAGACAGGATTGGATGCCATTCTTTGGGCTGATTGATTGTCACAAAAGATGATTGGGCTCTTTGAAAAATCCAGCAAGCGAAGATCCTTGATCATTCTCTTGATCCATGCCATCTCCTTTGTGCAATGTGTAAGAGCTTTGTACTCGGCCTCACTAGATGACATTGAATTAGTGGCTTGTTTCTTTGACATCCATGATATAGCTCCATCACCTATGAAAATACAATAAGCACTAATGGATTTCCTATCCATTACATCTCCAGCATAGTCCGTATCTGAAAATCCAAAAAGATTAGGTGATGATCCCTCATACAATATGCCAAAATCTCGAGTTCCAATGATGTACCTCAAATTTCGTTTTCCTAGCTTCCAATGCTCCTCACTAGGATCTTGCATGAATTGATTCAATCTTCCAACACAATAGCTTAGATCAGGTCTAGTAATGGTTAGATAGATGAGTGAACCAACTAGCCTCCTATAGAGAGTAATGTCCTCGAAGGATCTTTCATTACCTCGTATAATTAGCTTTACATGA
Organism: Diphasiastrum complanatum; assembly: GCA_029204225.1. NCBI lineage: Eukaryota > Viridiplantae > Streptophyta > Lycopodiopsida > Lycopodiales > Lycopodiaceae > Diphasiastrum > Diphasiastrum complanatum. Next base: position 28,525 of record MU834293.1, on the reverse strand, counting down.
GACTCCATAGGTGTATCAATAGCTTTTGCATCTACCATATGAAATATTTCTAGAAAGAATTAGCATACTTCTCTTGACAAATGAAAGTAGATTGAGAAGATCTAATGACTTCTATTCCCAAAATTTAATTCAAATTACCAAGATCATGCACCTCAAACTCCTTCTTAAGAGCATTCTTGATATCCTCCACATCTTGATTGTCTCCACCACTCAAGATGATATCATTATAGATTAGCAAGATGGTAACATCATTTCCAGCAAACCTATAATAAAGTGAATGATCATACTCACTCATAACAAAGCCTTGAAAGAGTAAAAAAGTGTTAAGCTTAGCATACCAACTCCTTGGTGCTTGCTTAAGGCCATACAAACTCTTTTGTAGAAGACACACATGATTTGGCTTTGTTGATGAAATGTAGCTCTCGGGTTGATCCATGTACACTTCCTCCTCAAGATCACCATTCAAGAATGCATTTGAAATGTCCATTTGCCATAGATCTCATCCATAAAGTGTAGCAAGTGAAATGATGACTCGAATGCTTACCATCTTTGCCATGGGTGCAAAGGTCTCATCATAGTCAATCCCTTGTTGTTGAGCATATGTTTTTGCCACTAACCTTGCTTTGTACTTGTTGATAGATCCATATTGGTTTGTCTTCACCTCGAAGATCCATTTGCATCCAATAGCTTTCTTGTCCTTAGGCAACTCCACCAATCTCCATGTTTCATTCTTCATAAGAGCTGATACTCAAGATCCATTGTTTGGATCCACTCCTCTTCTTTCCTTGCTTGATCTACACTGGTAGGCTCATCCAAAGACGTTAGGAAAGCAACATAATTTCCATAAAATACTAGCTTACCCTTTTGATTATATGTGAGCCTTGAAGGTACTTGTCTTTCTCTTGATGTTCTCCTTGGCTTTTGACTTGATGAAGGTCCATCATCATCACCATTCAAAGTAGGATCCTTCTTATCAACATCAAGAATCTTAGATCCATCAACACTACCATCAATCATGCTTGAAGACACTTTTGGAATGTTCCCCTCATAAAAAATAACATCTCTACCAACAATCACTTTGTTAGTAGAAGGAATGTAAACCTTGTAGGCTTTACTCACCTCACTATATCCAACAAAAATACCTCTTCTTGAAGATGGATCCTCCTTGGTCCTATCATCAAGAGTAATGTTGACATAGCATGTGCATTAGAAAGTTGACACTCGGCCTCCTCCTGAATAGCATCTCAAAAGGTGTCCTTCCATCCAAAATAGCACTCGGCCACCTATTGCACAAGAAATTGGCACACAACAAAGCTTGATCCCAAAATGGTTTGTCAAGATTAGCACTTAACCTCATAGCTTCAGCACTTTCACATAAAGTCCTATTCTTCCTTTCAGCCACTCCATTTTGTTGTGGGGTCCTTGATGTTGTATACTCCCTCTTGATTCCATGCTCATAACAAAAGGCCTTGAACTTGTTAGATATGTACTCATCACCATTGTCATCTCTAAAGCACTTGATCTTTGTGGAAAATTGGTTCTCCCTTGCATTCTTGAACTTGACAAAGACATCATACACTTCATCCTTGCTCTTTAGTAGATAGATCCAACAAAATCTACTAAAATCATCAATGAATGTTACATACATCTTAGCTCCACTATTGCTAATTGTAGTAAATCCATGAATATGTTGAAAAGGCTTTATAGATCTAGAAATAGATCTAGTATAAGGTAGTCTATGTGACTTAGACAAAGCACATGACTCACAAACATGCTTGACATCACTTAAGGAACTTGGAGGACCAATCACAACCTTCTTCCTTGCCATTACCTCCAATGACTTGAAGTTGAGGTGTCCTATACTTTTGTGCCAAACCTCTTGAATAGAAATTTGCTCCCTTGCAACACATCGAACTTGGTTAGAAATAACACAAGCATCTAGTTTGAACAACTTTCCTTGTCTTTTACCTTTTCCAACCAAGACATCCTTCATTTTGATCGAACAAACATCTCCATCAAACTCCACCTTGAGGCTTTCATTCTCAAAACAAAAGTACTTGGACTTTCTTCATTCTTTTGCAAACAAGAAAAGATTTGCCTTCTTAGAGTCAACACTCTAGAAGATAGATCTGATTTCCCTCTTCATAACTTGAAACACAAGCTCTGATACCATGTGAAAGATTTCAGATCATTATGATCCAATCTACTTGAATGATCTTTGGTTAGAAAGAGAAATACACTACCAATCTCACGAATGTAGAAAAACCAGCATCTACACACAAAATGAGATGCAAACACTAATAGAACTTGATCAAACTTGAATGAATGAAAAAGTACTATTGCTGTCCGTACAAAACCAGCAAGCTAATGTATTTCACATGTGTGGATCCAAAAATAACAAGTATAGACTACACATAGAATTGCAAGCAATCACCAAGAAAGTGCACCAATGGATAGTAGAACCCAAGAGAACCATGTATAAGCATGAAATGAGATAGAATAAGCTTTTCACTTTTGTAGAATATCAAAGTGTCGTCCACATACACAACTATAATGATGATCTTCTCGTCTGTTATTCTTAGATAAACATTAGAATCAACAACTAGTGGATTGAATCCTGAAGACTTAAGGGCTTGATCTTTCTTCTTATACCATTGTCACGTTGACTGCTTCAGACCGTAGATACTCCCATGCATTCTGCATGCATAAGTAGGAAGTCAATTCAAAATGTAGCCTGGAGGTTGATCCATGTAGACTTTCTCATCTAGCTCGCCATGCAAGAAGGCTGTCTTCTCGTCCACGATGTGAATCCTAAGATCATAAGTAGCTACATATGCAAACCAAAAAATTAGGGACGAATGTTTCACGACAGAAGAGAAGGTCTCAGCATAATCAACACCATATCTCTGAGAAAAACCCTTCGCTACAAGTCTTGATTTATACTTAGATATATCTCCATTCGGTTCGTACTTCAGCTTGTATACCCACTTGCATATTACAGTCTTTCGCTTATCTGGTAATGGCTGCAACATCCATATCTGATTCTTTCTCATAGATTCCATCTCGTCGTTCATGGATTGGATCCATTTGTCCCTTTCTGAACATTTAATCGCTTTCTCGAATGTTTGTGGTTCTCCACTGAATCCACAAAACTCTTCTGATGTAGAAGTTGAGCTGCTTGGCACAAATCTTGCTGGCTCTCTTTGTTATCTTGTCGATCTTCTAGGAGATCCTTCTGGGACTGCAATGCTCTTTCCCTTTTCAGCTCTGCTAGGTCCGGAACCATTTCGATTTACAGGTACTGTAGCAATAGGCTGGCTTGCAAATCTTTCTTCGTCTGATTCGTCACTCGAATGAGGCACGACTCGAACATCTTTGTCTGAGTGTTCATCCTCTGGTCCCTCTGTCACAGTTGGTAGATCATAGTATTGTCTACCAAGGACTTCATAACTGACAGGATCATCATTGGCCATTACTCTGCTCTCATCAAATTTGACATCTCTGACTGTCTTCACTGTGTTTGTCGTTGGCATATAGACTCTGTAGTATGATGAATGATTGTCATATCCTACAAGATATCTCTATTCAGATTTTTCATCAAGCTTCTTTTGAAGCTTATCAAGAACATGTGCATAAACTGCACAGCCAAAGATACGGATGTGAGTCAGATTGGGTTTCCTACCCCACCATAATTCATGTGGTGTCGTGTGAGGAACACCAGACTTTCCTATCTAGTTATGAATGTAAGCAGTTGTAGCTACTGCTTCAGCCCACAACACTCTTGGAGCCTTTGAATAAGCCATCATGCACCTGACAGCTTCCATTAGAGTTCTATTCTTTCTTTCTGCAACACTGTTGTGCTGTGGTGTGTAAGATGCAGTTCTTCTGTGAATGATTCCACGATCATTGTAGAAGTCAGTGAACTGATTCGAGATGTATTCTCCACCTCGATCTGTTTTGATCTGCTTCACTTTATTACCAGTGCATCTTTCTGTCCAATTCACATACTCTGTTTACTTGTCAAGTGCTTCTGATTTATTGTGAATAAAATAGACTCTGAAAAATTTATTGTAATCATCAATAAAGGTTATATAATACTTTGATCCTCCTATTGAGATCATGTTGAAAGTTCCACAGATGTCAGAATGTACAAGCTCCAAAATCTTTGTAGTTCTGTAGGAGTCTTTTACAAAAGGAGTTTGTACAAAAGTTCTTACCCTTCAGACATGCATCACAGGTCATCGAACTGGTTGCATTCGAGATGCTCACCCCTGTGATTGCTCAATGATGGCTTGTTTGATATAGTGGCATTGAATTCATATGTCATAGTCTCCTATGCCATAGAGTATCTGGTGAATCATCATGAGTTTGATGCACTTGATCAGCAGATAGGCGTACCTTCAAGTGACACATGTTTCCTTTTCTTCTTCCTTGAGTGATAAGCGTACTGGTACTTGCATCAACAACATTGCATGCTTCATCTAAACACGCATCCTTGCATAAGCTATTCTTGCCACTGAAAGCAAGTTCTACTGCAGTGTAGGCACGAACAGAACATCTTCGAGTCGTCTGTCTCTGTCGTTTGTGTTGAGCCACATTGAACCGATACCATTCACTTGATGCTTCGATCCATCTCCAAGAACGATATATCTTAATGGATCTGCACTTCGGAAATCAGACATGATCCGTCTTGATGTAACAAAGTGCGAAGTAGCACCTGAATCAAAGCTTACCTCCCGTGTGTCAAGTGTTGACACTGCACACATGTCTGCACAGAGTAGGTGGTCGAATTCCCGTGATTCGATCTTTCTTCGCCCATCTTTGAGCTCTTGGATCTCTGTGGGTCCCGCTTACAAAATTTGTCTCGCTCACAGGCGGACTTCTATTCTGTAGTTTGTATGTGTGTATCTATCTCCTACTGTATGTATCTTATACATTCAGAGTAGCACGCCAGATTAGATAGAGTAAACAATCTATAACTAATCACGGATTACAAGAGAGGTGGGTTAGGCACGTCCTAACACTCTTCCGCTGATGTCATCGTATCAGATCACTTGTGTTATTGGTGAGATGAGAGAGGGGAAGGTGTAAGAGGCCTTCCTTGCTTCTTCTTGCTTGTGGTTATAGTAGGGTGGTTAGTTAGATGTGGTTAATCTGGGAGTGGTTAGATATAGGTTGATTGTGTGTTTCAAACTAACTCCGCAAGGCACAAGCACTATTCCCTTGGGAACGATACCAACAAGCGTGACAGACGAACCAAGGTTGAAACCCAACAATGAGAGATTAAATAATCTGTCAAGTTGACGATGATAGTAGCAAGAGCCTTGCCATCCATGACCTTCCATTGATGTATTAATGTTTTGTTGGTTTAGGGAGTGAACCTTCCACCAACTGTCGATATCAACGTAGTCTATAGAGATGCATTGATACCAATGTTGGGATAATTGGAGCTTCGAACAGATACTGATACACCTATTATTGTTGAGATGATCGGAACTGAAGTTCTGATATCTCTTGAACAATCGATCTCAGTATTAGTGACATCTACTTGTCAGGACCTTGTAATAGTCAGATGTAAAACTTTTAAGGATGAATTCTTCTGATAGCAAAGATAATGAGAAGTCTAAGACATCCGTCCTACAACTTTCTTGAGGTGTCAAGGGCAACCAAGGAAAGTGTGTACTTATTATTGCCATGTTGAAGATGACTAATGTGTGTTTTCAATATGAAAGAGAAGAGTAAATGAATCAAATAATCAAGACACAAGCTACGCAAGAAAATCCTACAATGAATAAATGATCATAAACTGATTACAATGCTTTGTGTGTTGTGATAGCTAGAATAAAGTTCAATAGACACTGTCATTGATTAGCTACAACACGCTTCTCATGGAAGTCACTACAATGGCACACTAAACACCCCCCCCCCCCCCCCCCCCCCTCTCTCTCTCTCTCTCTCTCACACACACACACACACATACTCACGGTTCTCAACTACGTACTCATCGTTTGAGTCAACCGTAGGCAACTTAAGCTTTTGAATTATAGCTACATTGAGTGACTTATGTAAGGAACTTGAAAAAAAACCAAGATCTCTACAACTTGCAGCTTTTCCTTATATATTTTTAGCTACATCATGCAAAATTTTGTATTAGTGCACAATCTTGTATAACTTGGCCATTAATGGGATTGTTTTCTTTTTGTTATGTAATCTTAGGCCTAAGCTCTAAACTCTAAACATGTCAATCGTACAAAATGCGTATTGAGGAGTGTTTGTTACCATGGCAGAAATGTTCTAGAGTAGTTGCTGTTTATGAATGAGCTATTGATTTGGGTTAGATCACTTCCTCAGCTGCTACCTCTGCAATCTGCAGCTTCTGGATTGTGCCTCCAGGAGATCATCAAGCCTTGTCCCTCAGGCCCAGACCTCTCGTACCCTCCTCACATGGCCGCAGGGCAGGTGTGCAGGGACCGTGCGGGAGAATCGAGAGTGGTGGAGCTGCAATGATCGTGTAGCAGCAAACAGAACCTGTCATATGCATCATACTGCCCCTTAACGATTCAACATTTTTTTCAGAGCTATAAGCAACATCTGGTGAACGGAAGGTACTGCGACAGGCATCTCGCACTATCGGCAAAAGCTGCTGCTAACCAAGTGGCCGAGAAGATCCTCTAGAGGCTGCTTATATAAAATCCATCAATCTTGTCAGAAATAACCTTAAATATGTATATGTATGTACAGTTTGCTTTCAGACACATCTCAGAGTTGCTTTTTGCTCTTCAGTATAAACCAATTGCCTGTCTTTTGCTCAACCTGATCTGAATCACATGTAGATTGCAGTTTCGGCCCTCTTCTTGTAGATTGCCATCGAAGAACTCCATAGAAATTTGGCCGACATGCTAAAGATCTAGAGATTTCTGTTTTACATAAACAAAATCCTTACAATTTTTTGAGTCTGGCTTTAACTCTGTTTGTGATAAGAGTGTACAGATGCTCCTAGAGAGTTGTGCAGGTGAAGTGATCTTGTAGCAGCAAACAGATCAGATTCATCACAAAGCATACTACCCATTGATAATAATGCGAATCACATGGCAATATTCATGGTTCAAAATATGCCGTCAATATACACAAGGTCATTAGCTAGTAAGGAGTCTATCAGATTTCGTGTAACTAGCTAATGTGTAATTTTATTTTCTTGAGCAGATTCTCCATTTTGTTTCTAATGCCTCAAATTTTGCAAGTCTACTCATCTATGGTGATGTGATGTGACAATTCTAATTAGCTTGATTGATAGAGGGTTCATCCTATTTTTAAGAAGGGGAAAGTGCCTGCCAACTTTCTTGTTGAGTAATTTTGCATATTAAATTTCAAATCAAAGCAAGCTCATTGATATTGATTGTGCATTTGTTTTTGAAAGTTTATAGCCTATAGGACTAGTGTTTGGCTAATTTAGTGGACTAACGTCAACTAGCTACATTCCTAGCTTCTAGATAAGTTTTCTTGAAAGCTTATGCTTATAATCATTGTTGTCTAATATTGTTGGTGCTCCACAACTTGGTAGTTCACTAATTCCTTTGAGTGAATATTGTTTGCACTTAGACTATTTGTTCATTTGTATGTCATACTTTGTTTCTTATGTTGGGGTCTACACACAAACATTTAGCTGAATGCATCTCCTTCCTTTCTACTAGGTATCCTTCGTACAATTGTTTGCAAATTTATTGCAAGAATCGACTATGAAAGGTGAAATATAGAGTTTGAATCGAATCAGTCACATAAACTAGAACATGATAGTCTAGACCGTGTTCTATGCATCAATGATTTGGTATGATCATATGGACTATGGTGTGTGTGTGTGTGTGTATTGGGTGTTTCATTCTCTAAAAAACTTGGATTCACAATCCATGTGAGTTCTTGTTTCCTTTGTGACAAAGTTAGCGTACATATTAAATGCTCATAACAAGTGCATGTCATCTATGTCTAGTCTATGTCATCCTAAAATTATTGGCTTTTAGTGTCTAGGAATGCCAACATCCTCCACAAAGATAAAGACATAAGATGGTGCACCAAATACCATCAACTCTTATACGGTTGGGCAAATTTTGACTTCACATAAACAATTGGGCAATATCACATTACTATATCATAATTGGGCAATGCAAAGTGTGGAGTTTGCAATTAATCAGACATGCTCCAAGTCCAAAGGTTCATTGATTAAGCAAGATCGTTGAATGCCAATGTATGCAATCAATTTCAAGAAGAGAACTTGGTGATACTATCTACTATATTCAAGTAAGTTTAGAGTCGCAATGCCTCTATCTTGAGTTGTTAAATCAAACTTACATAGTTTCACATTGGATGAAACATGGATCAGCCTGAAATTTTTGACAATCAACAAAAACATACTAAGATTGAGACTCTGCGGTCTCTTTTATTGAAAAAATTAGGCATCTCTAAGATCATGACAAACCTAAAAAAAAAACAAATTAGGATAAAAAAATGCGATTTAGTTGCTATGTGAGCCTTCTACAAATTGAAATTGGTTATGCAAACTATATCAATATATATTTTACACCGAAGATAAAAATCACATGACATTTTTGTAAAAATTACAGCAAATAAGGATCCTAAAACACTTGAAATGATGAGGGAAACAATAGATTATGATTTCATAAGATTAGCACAAGTTGAACAATCAAAATCCATCAAAAATCTATGCTTGAACCTCACTAAATGGCCCAAATCCTTGAAGAAGGCTTCACACGTGTGAAAGTACGGCCTCCCACAGTCTGAGTACTGTACACCAGACCTACATTCAATCCTATAATCATTAGTAATCACAAGTACTCAAACAATTATGAACATAGAGAGCAATTGCACCATTATGAGAGAAAAAACATGAAATTGCTTGATTGATTTTGGTGAGATATCATCACCTATATATATATGATCCATCACGGTTTTGGGCAGGTATGAGTAGCCCTAAACCTATCCCTAATGCTAATTTTGGTGGATCTGTCATCCCTACCAAGTTAGGGTTGGAATCTTGGAGATCCCTCAACAATGCAAAAATTACCAAAAATAGCTCCTATTTTTTCTCCCTTGTATCTAAGCATAATTTGGACTCATTCCAAAGGTTCTAACACTTAGGTCTACTTGAGAACATCCTTATGAATGGAATCCTATGCTATTTGGCACGTGTGACAAGCCACATCATGACCATCTAACTATTTACAAGTCATATGACCAAAACTAGTCAAGCTAGAATTGTGAATTTTTAACACTCCTCCTCACTATCTAGCTTGGTTCAATCATTGCTTTACTAATCACTCCAAGTGATGATCTGAACTTCATAAAAGGTGTCTTTTGAAGTGGTTTAGTAAGTAGATCAGCTACACATTCATTACTTGGAACATGCTCCAAAGCAATCTCCTTGGCTTGCACCATTTCTCTCACAAAGTGATGGCATATCTCAATGTGCTTAGATCTTGCATGGAAGATTGGGTTAGATGCAAGGTGTTGGGCTGATATATTGTCATTGTAGATGATTGGTGCCTCCTCTGAATCCATGATCTTTAGTTCCACCAATAATCTCTTGATCCAAAGTACCTCCTTTGTAGTGGTTGTCAAAGCTTTGTACTCGGCCTCGGTTGAAGATAGAGATATAGTTTCTTGCTTTTTTGAAAGCCATGAAACCACACCTTCTCCTATGAAAGTTGAATAGGCACTTGTTGATTTCCTATCCCTCTTGTCCCCTGCAAAATCTGAATCACTAAATGCATGAAGGTTAATCACATCTCCTCTATATAGAATCCCAAAATCCAATGTACCCGAGATGTATCTTAGAATCCTCTTAGCCTTTTTCCAATGGATATTCAATGGCTTTTGCATCGATTGGCTCAACCTACATACACTAAAGCTAAGATCTGGTCTAGTTATAGTGATCCACATTAAGGAACCTATAAGTTGCCTAAACAAAGTGATGTCCATGAAGGATCTTTCATCATCTTCATTTGGCACTTTTACATCTTGCTCCATTGGTGTGTCAACACTTTTGCATACTTCCATCTTAAACTTCTTCAAAAGACTTTGAGCATAGTTTACTTGACTTATAAAGATAAAATCAGACCCTCTAAGTACTTCTATGCCTAAGATGAAGTGAAGACACCCTAGATCTACCATCTTGAACTCTAAGGATAGATCTATCTTGATTTTTTCAATACCATCAACACTATTTCCACTAATGATGATGTCATCTACATAAATGAGTAAAAGTACAATACCAACATCATCAAACTTAATGTAAAGAGTGGGATCATATTCACTTTGAACAAAAGAAAGTGAAATAAGATAGCAATGTAGTCTTGAATTCCAAGATCTCGAGGCTTGCTTCAAGCCATAGATGCTTCTTTGGAGATGGCATACTTTGTTCTCCATTCCATGCTTGATGAACCCTTGTGGCTGCTCCATATAGATATCCTCTTCCCAAAAACCATTCAAGAAAGCATTAGAGACATCCATTTGACATAGAATCCATCCAAAATGTGATGCAAGTGCAATGATTAGTCTTATTGTGACCATCTTGGCCACGGGTGCAAAAGTTTCCTCATAGTCTATCCCTCTCTCTTGAGCATAACCTTTTGCAACTAATCTTGCTTTATGTTTGTTAACACTCCCATTTGCATTCAACTTAAGCTTGAAGACCCACTTGCATCCTATTACATTCCTTTGAGGTCTCTCAACAAGCAACCAAGTTTCATTCTCAATCAAGGCATCATACTCATCCAACATAGCTTTATACCATTCTTTGGAGTTCAATGCATCTTCAACATTAGACGGTTCTTCAAAACTAGATAAAGCATAAGAAGTGGATGATATACCCTCAACTTGCTGTCCTTTGCCTTGATATGTGAGCCTTGATGGCTCCACTTTTGCCCTTGAAGATCTCCTTGGTGTGATAGGTGGGTTTGGTGCTTGCTCCTCCATGAGCTCCTCCTCAAAACCAAGATCTTGCTCCTCGGCCATCTTCTTTTTGATTGTTGGAGCACTTGAGCCTTCTTCAAGCATATGCATATGATGTTCATCAAAGATGACATCCCTTGAAACAACAAATTTGTTCAAGGATGGGAGATAGACTTTGTAGCCCTTGCTTGAGCTTGCATATCCAAGCATGATCCCTCTTGTGGAAGATGGATCCTCCTTGGTTCTTGTTTCCAATGGCACATGCACATAACATATACACCCAAAAACTTTCAAGTGATTAAGATTGGGTTTCTTTCCATACAACATCTCATATGGAGTTTTGCCTTCAATTGCTTTGCAAGACACCCTATTCATCAAGTAGTTTGCACATACAAGAGACTCACCCCAAAAGGATTTGGGCAAACAAGCATCTAATCTTAAAGCCTTAGAACATTCACATAATGTTCTATTCCTTCTTTCAGCAACTCCATTTTGTTGAGGAGTGTAAGGACAAGAAGTCTCTTTCTTGATCCCTTCCTCCTCACAAAAGGCCTTGAACTCATTGGAGATGAATTCTCCACCATTGTCACTTCTAAGAATCTTGATGCTATGATTATGATGCTTTTCCACAAACAACTTGAACTTTACAAAAGTATCAAATACTTGAGACTTGAAGGAAAGTAAGAACACCCAACAATATCTTGAGTAGTCATCAATGAGGGTTAAAAACATGGATGAACCTCCATTAGATTTGGTGCTAGCAATGTGCACATCCGAGTGTATGAGTTCAAGAGGATGAGATGACTTTGTGATGGAGTTAGGAAACACCTTCTTATGTGCCTTGGATAAGGCACAAGCTTCACAAACCTTGTCTTCCTTCCCAATAGACCTTGGTAGGCCTAAAGCATACTCCTCCTTGATCATAGCCTCCATGGAACCCGAGTTGACATGTCCAAGTCTTTTGTGCCATAAAGTAAAGGTAGATATCTTGCTCTTCTCGGCCAACATGACAACATTAGTATCCACAAATGCATCCAGCTTATAAAGTTTGCCAAGTCTAGTGCCCTTAGCCACTATCTTACCCTTTTTCTTGATGAAACATTCATTTGAAGCAAAGTCAACATTGAAACCATTGTCTACCATTTGGCCAACACTTAGTAGATTCTTTGTTATTGTAGGAATGTACAAAATACCTTCTATGTTGATCTTTTTGGAAGATCCTAAGCAAAGGGGAATGCTACCAACTCCTTCAATCTTACAAGCTTCATCATTTGCTGTATAGATAGACTTTATAGGTCCATCATAAGATAAGAGAGAAGAGAAAAACTCCCTTTTACTAGTCATGTGTGAACTAGCACCCGAATCAATCCACCAAGGATCTTCTCCTTTGAAGCTTGTTGAAGAAAATATGGACATCATGAGAGAGTCCTCATGTGAACTCTCCTCCTCCTCCTCTTTGCTCATGTTGGCTTGGCTTTGATCTTGCTTCCTCTTGAAGCATTCCGAGGCATAATGCCCCATCTTGCTACAATAGTAGCACTTCACCTTTGATTTGTCCTTCTTGACTTTGGTGGTTGATGGAGATGCCTTTGGGGGTCCTTCTTGATCCTCAAGCTTTGTAGACTTCTTGAATGTTGATCCTTTGCCTTTGGACTTGCCTTTGCCTTTGGTGAAGAGAGCTTGGTCATCTCCACCTTGGATGGAAAGCCTATCCATCCTCTCTTGCATTTGGCTCCTTCTTGATTCCTCGGCCATGAGCGTGCCTTGGAGTTCTTCAAGTATGGGTAGCTTACCCATAATTGCATATCCCTGAACCAAATTGTCAAATTCAAAGCTTAGTCCATTCAATATGAGTTGAACAAGCTTTTCATCCTTGATAGGTTCACCTATAAAGGCTAGCTCTTTGTTCAATTCTTTTACTCTTAGGACAAAAGTATGTGCACTCTCTCCTTTCTTTTGATAGCTTCTATAGATTTGATTCTTCAAAGCTAACATTCTAGTTTGGTTCTTGGATTCATAGACCTTTTGCAAAGTCTCCCAAGCATCTTGAGCTGAAGTGCAATCTCCTACCTCTCTTAAGAGTTCATTTGCAACATTCATTTTTATGCAATGTAGTGCAACATTGCACCTCTTGATGTATTTGGCTTTTTCTTGAGGATGAATAGGTTCACCCTCCTTACCATTTACAATTTCCATCAGATCTTGCATGATCATGATAGATTCCATTCTAACTTTCCATATGGAATAGTTAGTTTTGTTGAGCCTTTCATTAGTATCCAAAAGATATGCATTTATAGATGCCATCTAGTCTCCTAATCAAGGACTTGACACAAATGAAGGTTACTTCTATTGATTTGATTGAAGGTCTACCTTATCCCACTTCTTAGGGACCTGAAAAGATCAGTAATAGACTTCCTATAAAGATCTAAGAATGATCTCTAACAAAATCAAATCATAGAATACTAGAAACAATGCACTTGCTTGATTGAAGTAGACAATACTAGTAGAATTGCCCCTCTTTCTATAAAGAACATTAAAGCTTCCAAATGATCTGATCAAGAGTGAAATTCAGCAACCTAATATACTTCCAAAATCACTTGTAAAAGATCTAAATGGAACTTAATGAGGATGCAACCCAATCTACTATCCAATCACAAGCAAAAAATGATCAAAATTGATGAAAAATTGATCTAATTTGGTGCATAAGTCAAGCAATGGTTGGACTGAACCTAAATCACTTTAGGAGGTGCCTACTACACCTTAGAACAGCCTTGAAGAGTCCCCAAAACTCTGATCTTCCCTCTCCTTGAATGCTAGAAAGCCTCCTCTATGAAATCACCTCCAAAACTCGCTTAGAAATCAATGCTTGGAGCAAGCAAAACTTGCTATCTTGGTAATGTGAATTGAATTCAACTTTGCCTCTGGTTTTAGACACCTAAACACCTGCAAATGAAGTCACACAACACCAATCTCCAATGTATTTGACTCACTTTGAGTTCTAGAATCAATACTAGATGCTAAGATCCAATCTACACAAGATTTAGATCAAAACTTGTGATCAAATTGAATGAAAACCAAGGATTTAGCTCATTTCAGCCTTTAGGCTCTGATACCATGTAAAAATTACAGCAAATAAGGATCCTAAAACACTTGAAATGATGAGGGAAACAATAGATTATGATTTCATAAGATTAGCACAAGTTGAACCATCAAAATCCATCAAAAATCTATGCTTGAACCTCACTAAATGGCCCAAATCCTTGAAGAAGGCTTCACACGTGTGAAAGTATGGCCTCCCACAGTCTGAGTACTGTACACCAGACCTACATTCAATCCTATAATCATTAGTAATCACAAGTACTCAAACAATTATGAACATAGAGAGCAATTGCACCATTATGAGAGAAAAAACATGAAATTGCTTGATTGATTTTGGTGAGATATCATCACCTATATATACATGATCCATCACGGTTTTGGGCAGGTATGAGTAGCCCTAAACCTATCCCTAATGCTAATTTTGGTGGATCTTTCATCCCTACCAAGTTAGGGTTGGAATCTTGGGCTCCCTCAACAATGCAAAAATTACCAAAAATAGCTCCTATTTTTTCTCCCTTGTATCTAAGCATAATTTGGACTCATTCCAAAGGTTCTAACACTTAGGTCTACTTGAGAACATCCTTATGAATGGAATCCTATGCTATTTGGCACGTGTGACAAGCCACATCATGACCATCTAACTATTTACAAGTCATATGACCAAAACTAGTCAAGCTAGAATTGTGAATTTTTAACAATTTTTGTTACATAGGTACACAAATTATAATCATTTTATCAACAATATCATGGTATGAAACCATTTCTCACTTGATTTCTAAAGCAAATGGTTCAATCAAGATCAAATAGTTGTTTTTTTTTCGCCCATCTTTGAATTACAAATCAAACACCAAGATAGTATTTTTAACTTGTAGATTCAACGATTATGCACAAAAACAAAATTAGGCACAAAGACGTGTAACAAGAACTTATAATTGATCCACAAAAATTGAAGGCAAATTTTGTAGGCATTTCAATAAATATCAAACTAGGCATAGAGTGTACATTCTCTAAATTTTAGTTAGAATTCACATGCACTTCTCGCACTTCATCATATGGAAAATGGGTTGTGAATGTCAATTCTTCAATCTCTTGCACATATAAGTCCAAGGGGTCCCAACAACATGACCAACTTTCATCCACTAGTATATGAATCTCAAACAACAAGTTTGACGTGAATCATTATGTATTATTGTCATTGTTTCTTGACAAAACTTGCACTAGTTGACATCTCCTTTACAAATGCACTTTTGTGTCTCAAATTGAAATTGAAAATTCTCTTTCCAACATACATATAGTTGCAACCATGTCGTCTTGCTTCAAAGTGTACATCAAGTTCAAGGGTTTATTTAAAAGACTTTCATCTACAAAATGATTTTTTTAGTTAGCATTAATTTCCTACTTAATGGTGAATGACAACTTGTGTAATTACCCTCTTGAACATATTATATTCAATATGAAGAATATATTGTAGTGTTCTATTCCTAAATGCATGTATTTGTAGTCTTCCTTCATAAGGATCAAGGTGTTTTTGGAGGTGATCTACCCGATAAATTATTTCTTAAAATGTTTCAAAATTTTGTCTAGATGGAACATTATTCTTATTTCAAGGTTTTTTTTCTCAACCACAGTTTTTAATATGTGCATTGAATCCAATAGCTAAAGATATCTGAGACATTCCAACATTGATAAGGTATTTGCTAAGATCCTACATGGAAATTAAATCATCAATTTCACGAAAGTAATCGACACATATACACAAACATCCATTACAAAGATATCAGAAAAATACCACCAAAAGCAAGACCTTTTTGTGCCACAATGCCTCTTGCTTGTTTTTGAATGATAAATGTGCAAGTTGGGTAAGTGAAATTCTTGCTAAGTAGATGCAATCTTGATGATTGTTGAGATGTTGGAACCTTGTGCTCATGGTTAGGTTCAGCACTAACATTGTACATTTGTGCAAGAAAAATGTTGCTATGTAGATGCAATCTTGAACTTGTGATCGTTGATATGTTGGAATCTTGTGCTTACGGGTTAGGTTCTCGAGCACTAATTTTTTTTTGAAAAAAATAGATGAAATATCTTCAAAAAATAGCCAGAATAATCATCAAGAATCCATTACGTAGGGTTTTTTTTTTTTTTTTTTTTTTTTGTTTCTCTACTACGAATATCAAAATGTTTGTAGTCATAAGATGTTAAATTGAGTAGGATGTTTAAAAAGTCTTTTTGTAAGCCCCTACCTAGAGAACACTAGAGAACTTGTTATGCAATTAGTGTCATTATGTATGTACCATATGTACATTCTAGATCACATATTAAGTCTAAGCCACTAAAGATGGCAAGGCTACATAATTCCACTAGTGCAGTGTGATATATGGGTACAATTCCAAATATGACATATTTCCACCACGGTGAAGGACCCCTTCATGTCTTTGAGAAAATCTAAGGCTTGCTCTTAGACTTAGGCATTTGGTAAAAGTAAACAAGGCCTTTGCTACTAATTTTCCTCCTTGTGGGACAATCAGCTCGCGGTGACTGGTAACTTAAAATTATACCCATTTGTTAAAAGTCCTGTTAGTGAATTCATCACTAAGAAGACCTCCTCCTCTTCTTCTTCTGCTGCTGCTGCTGCTTCTGGTTCGCCATCGCTTTTATGTTCACCGTCGCTACCTTGAGCATCGACAAGGAGTACCGACATCTCACCATCTGTAGCAACTTACGGCCTTATTGCCATGGTAACGTATTCAAATGTTTCTACTCTTTGCTTTTTTCATTATTTTTCTGTTTTCCATTTTGTCTTCTTCAGGTGCATATGTTATTTGTTCACCATGCTTGTCCCTACAATCGTATCTTTCGTAGTTTTGCGGTAACTTTCGGTTTTCCCAAGTCGGCGAACTCTATTGTCTATTTATCCTTTCCTTATGTATGTTTTTTTTTTATCTGAATATCTGTTCGATTGCGAGTTTGTCAAGGATCGTGACGAATTTTGATCAAGGTGCTTTTTCTTGTGAATATTTTGGTTGTTGATCGAAGCAATATCATCCCTTACATAGTTGTAATGGAATTGTAATATTATTTCTGAGGTTCTATCGGCAACTTGTCCTCAGAGTTTACCTTGCACGTTCTACGATGACTACCTTGTCATATTTATTGTCATTGAAGTTTCTATGTTGCCATACTTAGGCAGGCGCTGGATTTTTTATTCTGCAAAGCTCTAAGTACGCTACATATGGTCAGGAATAGATTTGTTATTGCTTGGAGTCGTTTGATTGAAACAATACTTCTCGTCTCAATGTTTTGACCAAAAACAATAATAACAATCGAGGATGTTGGGAATTGATGATGAAATCTTGGCTTCGTTCAGCAAACATAGCAGTTTACTTATCAGTTATTCACACTTGATGTCTCTTGAACTTTATGCTTGCCTTGAAAGCTCTAATAAGTACCCTTCAAATATGTTAGAATCACAGATGTGGCAGAGTTACAGAGATCTGTGAGGATCATGCAGTCATACGTTATCAAATCATGGAAACTAGAAACACTCAAAAGAATGAACATGAAAATACTCAGTGACAAAGGACATCAGAAATATTGCGCTATCAGTCTTCCAGCAAGTAGTGAGATGGTTAGGACTTGCTTTCCTCTTCATGAGGTGAGAGGCAATTCGCCACACAAACGAGGACATACAAGAGAAAGAAAATAGCACTACCTCTGCTCAAGTCTTGTCTGTAAAATGTCAATGGAGAGTGTTCGTCTTGTATGGGTTTAAAGTAGATGAAACATCCACCATTGCTAACAACGACAGTGTCTACCAAAGTCAAAGAAGGGACTATTTCATGTGAGTCGTCATGTGCACCTCCGCTCACCGTATATAGGAGGAACCTGAATGGAGCCTAAATAAATTGTGTAAGAATTTTTTGAAACAACCAGTTGTACGATCACATCTTCACAATGTACTGTCAAAACAACCCCAAGGCAGCAGTCGCGGCCATATTTCTTATGTTCTTCATGTCTAAAATCATTTTTTAAAAATTAGGATGATGATATATTCCATCCATGACATCCTTGATCCAAATTTGACCTCTTCCGTTTACAAGCCTTGCTGAATAGTTGTCCCGTATATCTGATCAAATGCAAAACCTTTTGTCCTCTCCAAATGATGTCTGGACTTCATTGATGCTTGATTTCGAAGCAAAAGATGTAGATCAACCTTTTCATGTAAATTGTGAACTTGCTATTCCTTCTCCACATAATTTTTCATGCTTAGTGATGAAATCAAACTACTTCTCATCCAATTCAAAAGCTGGACACCTAGAAATTTATGGAACAACTTAGCTAAGCAAGACTACTTTTGAGAGCAATCACCTCTATTCCTGTGCTGTGTAGATTCTACAACTTGAGTCAGATTTTAACCATCATGTACTCCACAAATAATATCTGAAAAAGATTGTCTCAAGTCTGCAATAACATAGTGTTCTCACCAAGAGCTTTGCATCTGTGACTTTGCCAAACTATCAATTACAAAAGAGGTTTGATCAAATCAAAAGTATTTGTTGCATGGTGATGGCTTTACTGCAGATGCATCCATTCTATTTGCAAAAAAATTAGCAACCTTAACCGAAGGATATGTTGTATTCAAAAACAGCCATTCATTAGATCTGAAGGCTTAATTGAATTCTTCCAGTGTTATTGAAAGTAGCAATATCTCTAGCAGTAACCAAGTACGACTTGATGCTGTGACTGGATCTTCAAGGTTTCCTTTTCCATTTCTATGCATTTCTTGTCTTCCCTTTCAAGACAGAAAAATCAAATTTTCTTAACATTAATGTGCCTCAACAAATCAGCATGTTCAACTACAAATCGATTAAGAAATTGAGAGCCCTGTAATGTGCTCCTTTGATTTGGTTTGTTGTTTTCACATACTCGGTAAGCTTACTGCCAGCAATCTGATTCATATTTTCCTCATCATTGCATTCCACACATGTGACTGTTTGTTAGAATGTAATATTTATTTTGCCCTGGAGTCTGGCATGTATACACTCTACTTGATTCACAGTTAGTGTATAATGGTAAAAGTCAATCAACACATTACTGTACCTTCGTAAAGTAATTCAAAGAGAGCATGGGGTAGTTTGTTACGTTTCCCTGATTTTTCAGAGGATTCTGTATAGTTACTAGTCTGATATAAATTACAGTATGAATGAAGATTGACAGTTCACAGCAATTGCAATGTGTTTGGAATGTTACAACGTAAAATTGTTGTTTTTCTCACCATAACACTTACATTAAAAAAAAGATTATAGCGTTCCTATCCGAAATTGTTTCAAAACGAGATGCTCTTGGAACGTTGCGTTTTGGAACACAATGCTTCTATGAAATGACACCGACTGTCACTATGGGCTGCACATCATCAAAGGGTTTGTTTTGCTTTGTTACAAGGTTAGTTAGTCAAGGTTCAATGCAAGAGTCTGGCGTAAGGGCTTGGAGTGTTTCAACTTTGTTCCTAATGGGATAGTAACCTGGTTGGAGAGCAAGGAAGCGATGGCTTTTGTGCCTTTTACCTCAGAATCTATCGGGGTAATCGAGAATTCTTTGAATTCCAAGGGTATTTTAATGGTGGACTAGCTCGTTCAATAGGTACTTCGTAAGCCAGGCGTACTTTTCTATCCCAATCTCCAATGGGAAACTTGGATTGTTCTTGCTCGATCCATTGATTTACTTTCAAAAATTGGTCCCTCTATTGTTTTAGATTAGGGTATTCACCAGGCTTAGTGGATTTGGTGTAATGATTGATAATCTGGGGTTGAGAGTGCTCACCACCAATCACTCTCTCTTTCACAGTCTCCTCTTTACGGTGTTAGGCATGGGTTTGTACAAATAGAGGGGCACTTGTTGTAGGTAGGGCTTGGGACTATCAGGGATAAGGCAAACATGCTCTATAGAGGCTATATGAAGAAACCTATACATCAATTTGAAAGACCGAAAAGGGTGACAAATAGTTCAAGGGAGCTGGTTAAGAACACTTTCTCAAAGAAAACATTACAAGTAAAACATAATGGTAACAATTGATGGTCAAGAATTAATTTTCAATTAAGAATACTATATGAACAACATCAATCAACTGTAGAATCATTGACAGGGATTCTTTCTTGCAACGTTTAGCAAGGCACCACAATTTTACTTATACTACTATGGGAATCTTCTAGGAAGTTACATATTGGGGTTGACACATGGCTACACTCAATAAGGAAAACTGCGAGTCTTTAGAATATACCAAAAATCATATGATTGGTAAAATGGCCATGGCGGCAATTTTGAAGGGATGCATGAAAATCAAAGCCAAAAGCCAATGTTGTTGCTACAAAACTTTGAAAGATGCATATCTTCGAAGATGACTCATGAGTCGTAGAAATTTGATCACAAAAATGCATTTGCTAAATGAGTGGCTAAAAAAGTAACGCGGAACTGAATGTTGCAATGTGAGGATGCGTGTTGCATGTCATAGAACCCAAATGATGATATGAAGACTTTGTCGAGGGATGATAGTGGACCAAAATTGCCAAAAAAGGCATTAACATGGGCAAATCGTCCTTGGAGGGTTGCAATTGTTGCTTGTGCAACCATGCAACCCCACTATATCTCTCCAAACTTTAGACCAATATGCCTCTTATGATTTCCATATTGAGATGTGCACACTATAGAAGATCAGATTGTTGACTCTCCATCAAACTGTGAATCTATCCAAACTCGCTACCAAACCATGGAGCTTTCGACAAGCAAACCCACTTCACTTTATATGTATCGACAACCATTTCATAGGCCATTCACATATATGCTATTGATGTATGTTTTTGATACATACAAGGTCCAAGATTAGTGTCATGAGTTATATGTGCACTTACATGGAGCGCAGAGTGCTACAGGTGTACCATAGGATGAAGATGATGAGCTAGCACATATCTAAAGACGCCACTACTTGTAGTTCAAGTAGAGGCCCATGTTTTTATGATGGATCTTATACATGACAATGTTCTAGTAGTGTTGTACTTAGTATCAAGGTTCTAGCTAAAGTGATCATTTCACATGTCATCAGTAATATGGATCCTTTTAAATTGAGGGGTTCATTCTTATAATTGTTCAATATAGAGGGTCGGAGTGGTCACATCATGCATGTCACAAGTATAGTATTCATGGTCTATATCATCTTGGTTGTTTGTTGTAATTGCTTTCGTGCATTCATGGTCCTTTGGATAGCTTGGAATGTCTTTGGTTTGTGATTATCTGTGTTTTGTATGGCTTTTCCACATTTATGTGGCATTTTTGGTACGTCCTCGACAAGAGGCAAACTCTGCCAGTATGATATCATGGGGAACTGACTGCTTTGCACGGATCATCCGGCTATGCATAAGGATCTGCAAACGTGAAATATCACTCCAAGTATCTCCGGACAAGCCAGGACACCATGTCTTTGCTGAATATAGAGCCACCGGAGAGACGGTGGCAAAAAAAAGGCGACAACTGTATCAGGATCATGTACATATTAAATGGAGGAAAATCTCTCCATCTGGACAAGAGCAGAGTGCCCCTTGTGGAGCCTAGACAGTGCAGTTGGTCTAAAATTGAGCAATGGACCAGTAAAAAGGACACCCAAGTATGTATAAGAGGCTACTATCTCCAGTGGCAGCCGATCATAGTAGAACACTGTGTCTCTCATATGCTGTCGATTGGTGTTGAACACCATGACCTTAGTCTTACTAATGTTCACCATCAAACCCCATGACTAGTAGAAAGTATATAAAGCATCAACGTGGCGATGAAGCCCAGATGCTGATCTCAATAGAAGTATCACGTCATCCGCATACAGTAGAATAGGGATAATCATATCTGCTAATGGACAGCCATCTCCACCCTCTTCCCTAATAATCCGCTCAAGATCATCAATATATAGAGCAAAAAGAGTAGGGGACAAAGGACATCCCTGCTTAACTCCCATTGTACTATGAATGTAAGAGGACCATCCATCACCATCTCGAAAACAAGCCAACACTCTCTCATACAATGTGACGATAGCAACAATGATCTCCTGAGAAAAGCCAAGCGATGCTAAGGCGCTGGAGTAAAAGGTGTCTCGGAACATAATCAAAGGCTTTGCGGAAATCCACAAAGCAACAATAAACCCTCTGCTTCCTGAACTTAGCCTCCTCAATAATGCATCTCAAAGGTCAGCCGTGGAGTAGCCAGCGCGAAAACCTGCTTGTCCCATAGCATGTAACCCCTCTGTCTCTGCCCGTGAGCTGACAATAGACTGCAAAACGGATCCATATAGCTTGGCCATAGTATGACTGATCATAATAGTGCGGTAGCTGTCTACAATCAAAGTATCCCCGACTTTGAGGATAGGGTGTAAAAGGTTGGTGCACCACGATGTGGGGAGACTGAAGATGATAGATTGGTTAAAGATATGGGAAATATATGGGGCAATAATGTGAGCAACTGGTTTTAGGAAGTCCATAGTTAGGAGGTCAACATCAGTGGTTTTTGGGTTTCACCATTTTGGATGGCATTTTCAACCATGGACGGGGTGAAGAGGGTGAATTCTGAAGGGCGTGGGGAAAGAGAAATGGAAAGAGAGTCAACTGTATAAAGCTTAGTAGCATTATTTATCCATGACTCAATAGCAATAGGAGCCGGTTTATAAGGGTTTTTAGAGAACATCCGCCAAAAGAAATGGGAGGATGGGGAGGCAATAGCATCAACATGTTTTTGTCTCGAGGACTGGAGATAAGCTGTCTTTTTTTAGAGTCACTTTGTGATATTCTGTATGAGATCAAAATGCATCCAATATATCGCTGCAAACACAAACATAATGGAAATGGTAACATGATGTCATCAAGTTCGGTTGCTACTAAAGAAAGATGTGATAGGAGGTGTTGCTGCTTTTGGAGGAGGTATGTGCTGCTAACATCATTGATGGAGTTATCTGTTTGAAAGTAACAAAAGAAAAGGAAGTAATTCTACTTCTAAGAATCTTGATTTGAATTGTAATCGATTCACTCCAATTTAGAAAGAATCAATGGATTGCAAGCATTCAACTGTTGATGAGCCCCTTCATGTCAATTTACATGGTTGTGATCCACTACACTGTTGTTCAAGTGGGAGTGACAAGTTGTAAGATTTAAGCATTTTGGTGACACAAACACATAACTTTGTTTTTTATTGATGAAAATAGGTATTAAAGTGCAAAGGGCTATATTGATGAGCTTAGAAGACCATGGAATTTAAGGAGAGAGACAAGGTCTTCCTTTTGGCACCATAAGACTTAAATTCTACATATGGGTTATTGCCCATGGCTATTAGCTTGTTATTGTGTGCGTTGGAAGGTAAAATAAAAGGTTTGGGGAGTTGGTTATGACCTCTCTTAGTTGTGGAATATGCCATTCAATGTTTATATGTAAAGTAGGGTTCAACATTGCTTACATGATGGAGACAACCATGTGGATGGTCTAGTCAATGAGTTGGAAATGGTAGATCCTACAGACCATGCACTCGAGAAACTATTTTAGAAAAGGAATGACATGCCAAACTGAGGATGCTTGTGTGCTTGATGTCATGGGAAATGATCACCTCATGAAGATGCAACTTTGAAATAGTGGACTGTAGGAGAAAAAGTTGCAGTAGCATCCTTGTTGAGGATGACGTGTCTTAGAGGGAGGAGGTCAGGTTAGTTGATGAGTTTATCTCATTGATCCTTAAAGGTGGAACTCTAATTTTGATTTCAAATAGACGTGTCTGTAAGACATAGTGTGAACCTCATGTCTGGAATGCTAAATATAAGTTTTGTACATATTTGCAATAATATATTTTTAAAATGTGTATATACTTGTAGATGTGAAGTACATAGTAGTAGCAGTCTCTAGACTCCTACTTTTTGTATAGGATAAATCAAACTACATTAGAGAGTGTGATTTTTTGATAGCTTTGATCTTGGTTTGGGAAAAATGAATGTGATTTTGTAAGCTTGAATTCAGAGCATAGTTGCCAGTTCTAGATCGGAACTTGTTCCAAACGTGTTCTGCTCCAAAACATGGTTAAAAGAAAAAATTTGTAACTATTAACAAAGAAAAAATTCCTAGCATTATAATTACGATTCCTATATGCCAAATGCTGAGTTCGTGTTGAAGGTTAAGCACTTAGTGTTAGGTTTTGAAGGTGGAAACATCTATATAGTGACTACAACTTCTATCTAGGAGATCAGTATTGGCCATGCCAACATTGACTTGGAAGTTGCAAAGCTGTGAGGTCCAATGTGGCAACTATGATTCAATCAATTTGTATGTTTGAGTAGCCAATGTTTTCCGATTCACTGATTTCGATTCACAATTCTGAATCAATTGTTGAAATCAGTCAATGCATACAGTTTCAATTCACAATTCTTATTTGCATTGAAATCGGCCAATTCAAATTGAACAAGCAAAAATTGAGGTTGTAATTAATTAATTGTTTTCAAAAATCCAATGTTGTTGATTTGTTTGTAGTTTTAATAGCTAGTAATTATTGAGCAATGATCACTGAGTGCTCACTAATTTTGGATTTAAAGGCCATGTTCCGATCCAGTACGTGTCATACGGGACGCACAGTACATTCCACCTGTAAAGGGTTGGAATGGGTTTCTAAAATTCAGAGGTAGTTTATATATATAGACATTTTGATTCGAAGCTAAAGCATGTAGTGAAAGAAAAGATTTATTTAAATTCGAACCTCAGAGGAGGGTTTTATCTTAAATGCATTTGAATGGTGTCTCCAATTCAAATATTCTTAATGATGTGTATCATGATTCAAGAAAGAAACTTACAGTTATGGTAACAAGCAGCACTATGGTATAGGTATAGGCATAGTCTAGATAAGTCCTAGGACCTTGGACCCCATTTGAGTATTTGGCAATAGATCAAATGCTCTAGGCACTTTTAATTTTATTGATTATGAGACATTATTCGTGATTTGACAGGTAGAGCGCAACAGTCCTAAGTCAGGTCCTCCAACAGTATCAGTAGCCTTAAAGCCTTGTTATCAATGGTTGTTTGAGAGACTAGTTCTTAGACCAAAGAGAAGCTTGAGATTAATTGGCTGTAGCTTCATCATTTTTTCCGCTGAGCTAGTTTGCATTACTCTTGAAAATTGTCATCTCGTTGTCATCCTGCATTTGTTTATGCTGATGCACAATGAATTCTCGGCTAATTGGTATGCAAGGTGATCCTCAGTTAATAGGAAATTGCCAATTATCCAGTCTTTTAGCTTCTTCCTTGATATATTAATCTTTTAGCTTCTTAGCATGCAGATCTTGTGATATTATTTGTATGTCCTGGCAGCAACATCATCCTTTTGCAGCTTCATAAATTTCTGTATGATGACTATGACATTGCCTTTTTTAGAAGAGAAAGTTACAGGCATGTTATTGATAGCTTCTAGGGCCTTTGGCAGCCCTTTGTTTATAGTGGACATTCTCTAGCGACATGTTTGATTATTTGACCATTATTGGGCTCCTATTGATAGAGTTCAATTTAAGCCCTAATTTGGGCCCTCTGATGACATGAATAGACCTTCATGCCTCAAATTGAGTGATTGATTGTTTTGACGATTACCATAAGATCAATTTAGCATAGCTTCAACTTATATTCGCTTTACCTAGAAATAATTACGTTTGGAGGTTGTTTCTTCTTACTGTTCTTCATCAGATTGACCTCTAAAGTTGAATTATTCTCTCTATTGTGGTATGTTGTGATGGTTTGCGCTCATTACTAAAAAAATTTCATACTAGTAGCATTGTGGAAGTTATGAAGCTTATTGGAAAAGTCAGTTTCTGTAGGATGTCAAGGTTTCATATATTCGAATTTGCACTTGGCATCTGTAAGAGGTTAGTTATTTGTGCCCAGCGTATGCTGGTGTTTTATGATGTGTTGGCTTTATATGCTGTAACCTCTTTTAATAACACAGCTATGATTTGACTTGTAAAATGTTCTTATCTTTAGAATCTCATATTATTACAATGCCACATATTTGTCTAGAGAATTTCATATTATTATTAATAGCTGCAGATGGTGGGGAACAGGGTGCTGGCAGACAAGCTACACTTATGGATGCACGTATCGACCTGGCTTTCTCAAGCTTTTGAATTTTCATTCTGACCTATTGTCAATGTTACAAGGAGTTGACAAGGATGTCAAGCGTGTTTGACATGATAAGGTGCTATCAGCATTCCTAACCGTGTGATATGAGCTGGAACAGAACGCTAAAACAACGATTATCAATGTGTGCACCTCTCCATAAAAGGGTTGTTATTGTGCCCTACATGCTGGAACACATGCTAAGTAACTAAGATTTAGACATATTAATCCTTTCCAGCAAATCCACATGGAAGTTTCATATGTGTTGAACAGTCTCAAGTGGCATCCTTCACAAACAGGTCCTCATCCCTTCATGAAAGGGTGTGAAGAGAACAAGTTAACTGGTATGCTCACTACTGTTTTTGTTAGTGTTTCATGTTCTCTCCTGAGTAGTTGCATATCGAGAAATAATGCCATTGATTTTTTGATAGTAGTTTTTTGCTAGCTATCTTTGGAAAGATGAAGGTTGCTTTTTGACCTACTGTTCAGGGAACCGCTTGATTTTTGAGCCAGTGTCTAAAGAGTGTGATATTCTGAAGAAGTCTGGTTTGTTCTTGTGTCACTGATTGAATATTCTTCTGAGCGTTCTAATTCTAAAATCTCTTCTCAGAAAGCTCTGGATGAATCTATAATGGGAGACCAAGATGAAGAGTTGGGAGACCTAGTGAAAGGGAAAGACAGAGAGAGCGAAAAGTTTATATGGGATCGTCTTCTAAGCAAATACAGCAAACAGGCCATCATATCTGGCATTGCTTACTGCATATCTTCGTGCAGCATGATCCTTCTCAACAAGCTTTTGCTTTCAGGCTATAATCTGAATGCTGGAATTTCCCTTATGTTCTACCAGGTGGCCCCTTTTACCTTAATGGCAAGTACTTGTAAGTTAGATCTGTTTCATTGTGTATATGATAAGTGGAATACGAAGTTTAGATGATAGCATAAGTAAAGGCTGAAGCTGCTGGATTTGTAAATTTCTTATTGTGCTGGCAGAATCTAGTGAGTGTTGTGATCATCTATGGTTTGAGCAGTCTTGGTGTGATCACCACTGAACCATTCACTTGGAAACTTGTCCTAACATGGTTGCCAGTCAACCTTATCTTTGTTGGCATGCTGATCAGCAGCATGTACAGGTATTACCTTGCACCATTGTTCTCAACTTTGATGCAAAATTTGTAAGCATAATATGCTTTTTAGGCCATACTCCAAGTTTTGTAGTATATCCTCTTTGCTTAGAAAAGTCTTGCTTCAAGTTTTGTGATAATGCTATTTCTGAAAGCATGCTGAAATATAATATAAGGTTCTATGTAGATGAATCAATCTTTGCATTTGGAATCTGATGGAATGTTTTCACAGCTTGAAGCACATGCATGTTGCAATGGTAACCATACTAAAAAATGTCACCAATCTTCTAATTGCTGTTGGAGAAATGTATATGTTCAAGACACGTCACAGTTGCAAAGTGTGGGGATCACTATTGTTGATGGTATGGCATACACCCTCTTCTCTCTTGTCGTAACACTAATGTTGTTTCAAATTAACAGTAAGTAGTCGTAATCAAGGATTACATTGGCACACACACAACAAATGGAGGAGGTTAGTTGTATTGCGAGAATGGTTGTTGGAAGGATAATGTACAAGATGACCAGTAAAGGTTCATAGAAATTTGTGTTAATATTGGAGCAATTAGTTCTTGCATTTGTCAATTCATTTTTCTCAAAGGAAGTAGCAGTACTTTTGTGTACTAAAGGTTAAATACATAACAAGATTCATGGAATTCTGCTTTGAGTGCAGTAAAGTCAAGGACATATGTGTCAGCCCATAAAACATTGGGTCAAACGAAGCCATATCTCACTTGAGAACTGAAAAAATGCAAATAGTGGTTTCATCATTGATTTTTTTTCTTTGTACGTCCTTCGTGTGGCTGAGTAAATTGAACCCACCCTAGTGCTCAAGGAGAAGACAGGAGTTATTAACAGACACGTTACTTATTGGACGACTAGATTGTTGACATTAAGTTACGAATGCAACCACAACTAATCTAGAGCTAAGCTATGAAAGCATCACATAAGCAAGACTTAACCCTAGAAAGTAGGAAAGAGAGATAAGGAGACTAAAGAGAGAGATCAATATCATCAGCTGAGTAACAAATGACACAGATTCCTTACTTATAGCCTAGAGGAAGCCCTAAAAGGAAGCTTCCAGTAGTAAGGGCCCAACTGGGAGGGATAATAGTGCGCCCTCCAAGAAGGCCCCCCCCCCCACTCTCCAGTAATATGTCCAAATGTCCAAATAATGAATAATAA